>MJUU01027191.1:0-32328 GCA_002080025.1 Modiolus philippinarum
TGGTGTCTTTGGTCTTCCGTCTTTTGGTGTTCTTGCTTTTGCCTTGTGCTTTGTTCCTTCGGTATTCTACTGCCGTTGTTTTGAATTATAAGAATTAAAAGTAATTTTAGAGTTTATGGATGTGTAAGCGTCTAAGTGAGTTGGCCTCCTTTACACATCAATAAACTCATCAAAAATTAATTCCTATAATAAAAAAAAGTTTAAAAAAGAAGCTTAGACTCATTATTGCACAGACATACCTTTTAAAAAAATAATAGAATATAAAGATTATTTTTGAAAATAAGGTAATCTCTCACATGTTTTGTAAAATATTGTAATATTCTTGTATATATTCTTAAATATACTGTCAATGAAGCTCACTTGAATGCTTTTTTCCTTTTCAGCGATGGGATATATTTTCTAGAGCTAGGGAATTGTTAAATAACGCCAGAGGACGAATAAGGTAACAATATTAAAATTACTTTCTTTATATGGCGCTCTTCTTTCGCTTTGGAAACAAAGCTGTGTGTGCTCTGATTCCAACAATATTTTTTAGCTCATGTGTATAATTTTTTACAAAGGGGTATTGGTAATGTAGTTTCACATTTCATCCATTCACTATTATTATCAATATCATCATTTTTTTTTATTACTGAACCCCTCATATTGTCAATGTACACACATGACCTGAATACAAAGCATTCTAATATGACGCTCGATCTTTTAAGTTTTTGCTTTGTAAACAAACATATGCTCTAAATTCAATATGCACGTATTGTATATTATCAAATTTTACTTATTGGATAATTTGTGCAAAATAAACTTTTAAATAATGAATCACCCAAAAAACCGCATCAAATAATGACAATAATAGAAAATTTCAACAGTTACTAAATTTAAGACTCGGAACTGAAATTGACATAATCATAAACTAGCAACGAGTGGCTTCTTGTTATGAAATCTTATCTATGTTACATATCATGCTCTACAATTTAAATATGAAATTTTAAGTTGTTAGCGTTGATAGAATTATACATATGAGTTTTATTCCTTTTCTTTTTCTTTTCCTTCAGATATATATCACTTGACTAAGCAGTCATATACGTCAGAAATGCAACCAGCTCACACTTATACCCGCTTCGATTTTTAAAATATCCGTATTTTATATTTTCTATAATAGATTATTTGCATTAATTTAAAAGCTTATGAGCAGCTTGTATTAAATAAAATGACGAATATAGATTTCAACTTCAATTTATGTGTTTTTTTATTCAGTTTTCCGACCTATTTTATTTCTGGTGTCAACCCAATATCGCCTCTAAGAGCCGCTTCGAATTTTTAAAACGCTTGTAAAATACATTAGAATCGAAATCAATAATGGCAATTGGGCTCTATGTGAATAAGAACATGGTCAGACCTTATATCTGTCTTCATTTTATACCTCGCTATCGCTTGATATAAAATATTGACAGATATAAGGTCTTGACCATGTTGTAATTCGCATAGATCCCTTTTGCGACACATAATATGTATACTTTACACATAATTAGTATATAATACAAAATAAACACTCTTGGCGGAATGTGAACTCGCTTAAAAAAAAAAATAAAATAGAATAAAATAAATAAAAATAAGGGATATTGAGTACATGTGCATGAAACAAATTCCAAAGAATGTATGGTAAGATTAAACAAAACAATGATTTAGTTATTGGTCTTCATCCTGAAATCATTATGTTCGTTTGGGCCTGAAAGCAGGGTCGTCAACAGACGACCCCGTATCAATGGTTAATGAGAATCATGGCTGTAGCCTTGTTCCCCATCTAGCAATGAATTCCGTTCAAACCGGTGATTGGGACCGTCTTGACCTTGCTAAGAGAAATCGGCAAAGTTCATTTTGGAAAGCCTCATGGTCACTTCAAGATAAAGAACAGCAATGAAAAGTGTTATTCCATTGCTTTGTTTTACCATGTATTGTAGACACTTTGTTTCACGTGTATTTAATCCATATCCTTTCAATTTTATAGGTTGTCTAATTGTCATCTGCAAAAAAAAATACTGCAAACTCGGTGTTTTTTTATGTTATTACCACATGGGCGGTGACTCTGCTAATGGACTGTAAGTCCCCGAGATTATGAATAAATAAATAAACCAGCCCAATAGTCCAGTGCTTTGATGTTGGAAAAATTTATAATGCAAAACATTTACAATATCTTTTCTTTTCAAATTATATAAAACGTATAATTAGCAGTGGTACAACTCTGTCATTGGTTAATTTTGGTTTTATTCTAAGCAATTCAGGTTATTTGTTCTCTATCGGTTTTATATATTTTGAGTTTTTGATCTTCTGAATGTTCTTTTTGCTTTCTAATCTGCTCTGAAGACACAAGTTGCCGAAATGGCCATCTGCAGAAATTAAATTTGATGTAGTCACGACATTTTGATTCATGCAAAATGCCATGTGGATTGTTAATTTTGGGTAAGAAGGGATATGTCAACACAATTTCTTATAAATTACGCATTCATCAAAAGGGTCAAAGAACAAAACGTCAACCATCTTAACAGTCTTTGCGATAAGTATGTTATCAATCCTCATGACCGCCGTGCGCGGTCCCGGCTGAAGAATAGGCCCGCAGCATCCTCTGAGCTTGGAGTATGAGCCATCCTAACAGAGGACCCCGAGGGAACCCCGGGATATAGAAATAGGACCCAGTATCTCCGGCTTGCGGGGTGTGACCCCTCCTAAACGGAGGCTGACCCCGAGGGTCCCGGGATATAGAAATAGGACCCATTCCGTGGTTGTGCGGGATTAAAAAATACACAACCCATCTTTCGGATGGGATGTAAAATCAGGTCCACGTGTTGGAAGAAATGCCACGCTTCCTGCACGTTAAAGAACCCTTGTAGCAAGCTCTTTTTGGGGTGGTCCGTAGGTGATCGGCTACAAGGCTAAATTCCCCGCCCTTGATTTCACCCTACTTTTCCAGTGGCAGTCAGAATTTCCCGTCCCGTGGCCCTTTCCATACCCCAAAGTGTTTATTTATCAACAAACTTGTTCTCGTCTTGATATAGCTGAAATATTGCTGAGTAGACGTTAAACAATATACAATCAATCAATCAATCCTCATGATAAGCCTTGAAATTATTTTACGTTCACGGACCCACTGAAGAACTTTTCCTTTTCGAAAAAAATAAAAGTCCACATAACTGTAATTCTTTTAATTACCAGAAAGACCTGTAATGATCATCTGCACTGGAGGGACATGGAGTATTGGAATAACCCTTTTCCGAACAATTTGAGTATTTGTTTTTAATTTTTGCATGAACTTGAAAAGGGAAATTTTCTATTTGAAGGGAAGCTGCTGATGATGTAGCTGACTTTGCCGAAGCCGCAGCAACTCGTACCAGTGAACACCTTCGTAATGCAGCAGATCATGTTGAAACTGTTGGCAATGCCCATGCAGCTCGTACAAGTGAACATCTTCATAATGCAGCGGATCGTGTTGAAACTTTTGGCACAAATGCACGTGAACGAATACACCAAGCAAGAGAGAGACTTGAAACGTATGCAAGAAATGCTATCGAGAACAACAGGGATGAGCTTATGCAAACAGTAGATTCTTTAGCTAACGCTTTTGGCAATATTGCTGATAGAATACATGTTGATGATCTTACAAAGCCGGACAGAGACACAGAACAAAAGAGAATTATATTGGAATAATAACATTTGCACATAACAAGAAATCTACAATAAAGAAGACTACCTACTTTTAACGAATCAAAATTGATTAACCAATTTATAAAGTTTGTCATACTTTTGTTTTGTTAAATATTTGAATATTCAATCATTGAAGATATGATTAATTTATTTAATTCAAGAAGACCAAATTGAATGCCATATTAATTTCGCATTAAATTAAAATTTTATAAAGCACCCTGCAGTGTATATGAATAAAGTCGTCCTTAGACTGCAATTAAGTACATTTGGAACATGATCAGCTTTAGATAGTCCAATCGTCAAATATTAATTGATGGCCCTTTGATTTTTTCCATCATTTGTTGATTGTCCAGTTTTACTGCCCCCTGTTTGGAATATCGAATGCTGATGCAAGTAGAAATTGCTGAAGTCGTAATAAAAATTGTATTGTTCAGTACGTCAATAGCCTTAATTAGAAATTACAGAAAATTCTAATATGACGTGCTTAAAACTAGAGATAACAAAATACCGAAGTTACTGTTAATTTTGATTCTGCATATGCGCATAAAAGTATTTAAGTGATAAACATGAGCAGCACGCGACAAAGTATGACCTTTCAACTTACTCTCACTGCGAAAAGACGTGTTTACCATTGTGACATCATAAAAAAGCGACTATGCCCGGTGACGTCACGTTCAAGTTAAACAATTTCATTATTAATTTACACTCGGACATAACAAGTATGTAACATGAGCAGAACAAAGTAAACAATGGCAGTAGAATACCGAAGAATATAATGAATTTAATCATATACTTAGTTAAGATCTGATTATAATTTTACCCCTCGATAAAACCAGATATTGACGAAGCGGGCTGATATGACATCGTTATCAACTGGTTCCGGTAATGATCGCATGCCTTTCCGTCAGTACTCGGAAGCTTTATCACACGCAAGTTCGTGTATTTCCGTAAAAACGATAATTATTGCACACTATATAGTCATATCAAATAAAGAACAATAACAAAATACTAATACTGCATTTTATAAGCATGAAGATATTTTTCATCTGAAAATGTTCTATACAGTTGAAGTATATGATAAAAATATCATTACATGTAATTTTTCATATCACATCCTTCATCAGCCCTTGGTCATAAAATCATCCCTCGAGCCTGACGGCTCTCGGGCTGATATTAAGACCTTGCGCTGATAAAGGGTGTGATGTGTAAAATGCTATGTAATAATCTATAAACATATACAAAACAGTTCTATGAAATAACAGCAATACATTTCATGATTCATAAATTTATTCATATACACATAATAAATTTTAAAACATCAACGCAATCTTCTTTACAAAAATGTATATAGTTCTACATTGCATATTTTCAATAACCATTTTAGTATTTCAAAGATCACAAATTTCTGGTTCTAATGTAATGTTTACAGTTTTGTTTGTGACGTTATAGTACATTCAGTTTCTGGAAACGCCAAATACGGTGACCATTTTATACTGCAACCTCTCTGTTTGCGTTAGTAAACTACATTGACTGATTGGCTGAAAATTCGCTTTGTTAATGTTGTAGTATAAACACAATACCATTACATTGACTTGTCATAAACTCTTTTTAAGGATTTGGCTCAAAACGGTTAAAATGCTCGCCAAAGGCTCGCATTTTCCCGCGTTTCTAAGTCTCATCCTTATATTGAGTAAATGTTAAGTAAATGCACTGCTATTGTCTATAATATAGTTAACCAAAGGTCTCATAAATATACAAAATTATACAAAGGTGGAAGTGGCAAGCGGGACGAGTTTTGATTGCCACTGGAAAAGGGGAGAAAGGGGGTAGGTGCAGGAAATCAAGCCTTATAGACCGCTTGGAAGTCTTCTCTTTTAAGAAAAATATAAAAGGGGTCTTTATAATGTGTGACCTTTCTTTACACAGTTTGTCTTCAATGGTTCGAGGTCAGGCTTCCCATATTATGACTTGACTCCTATCCTTCACCTGGGGACGCGCCCTTCGGGTTTGTAGACGGAGCACCTAAAAACCAGTTCAGGTGCTGGGTAAGTAGGCCAGATTCAACAATAAACGAATGTAACACAATAAATACTTGTGAGTTTCCTGCATTTAATCACATTATCTCATACACCAGTTCAAATGGATTAACTTGATTTGTGAGATCTGACACCATATAAACTTTTCAGGAAAAAAATCGCCAACAATCGTTGTATTATATTGTATTATATGTCGGTATTTATTGCTTTAAAAAAACTTAGTTTTAGTGATAAATGCCGACAGCTCCCCTCAGAGACAATCTTTCATAACAAAGTATCACGAAATTTCCTTATAATGCCATTACGTAATCCATGTCTTAAGATGCATATAAAGCAGACAAACATGACAGTTATAAAATATCATACTGAAGAATTTTCTGTTATATACAAAACATAAATCAATCAATTAAATAATATTGAGTGCATATTGAACATTTGTACAAAGTCATACACTCTCCGAAGTATGTACCATTTCAGTAGTTTCAAACATGGAGAAGTTGAAAGTGCCTTTTAGATGTGGTTGCATCCACGTGACTAGTGAGAAATAGATGATTCATGTTTCTAATTTCTATATCCCATAATTTCAGAAATATAATGGTTATTGATGTCTTTAAATATATATATGCAAGGGTTAGTAGTGCAGTTCCCTTGTCAGTTGTGGCTTGCGATTGTAATGTTCGGCCTTTGTAGGTGTTTACTGTTGCCTTGACTTTATAACCCCGAGGGGACCCCGGGATATAGAAATAGGACCCAGTATTCCAGGCTGTGGGATACAACCCCTCCAAAACTGGATGTCCGTGGTTGTGCGGGGTGAATAAATACACAACCCATCTTTCGGATGGGATGTAAACTCAGGTCCACGTGTTGGAAAAAATGCCACGCTTCCTGCATGTCAAAGAACCCTTGTAGCAAGCTCTTTTTGAGTGGTCCGTAGGTGATTGGCTTTAAGGCTAAATTCCCGCCCCTTTCGATTTCACCCGTTTTTGCCTGTGGCAGTCAGAATTTCCCGTCCTATGACCCTTTCCATACCCCAAGTGAGTATTTATTAACAAACTTGTTCTCGTCTTGACATAGCTGAAATATTGCTCAGTAGACGTTAAACAATATTCAACCAATCAATCAATGAAATGCATAAAATAAGCAATGTATAAATTTTATCAACTTCCAGTGATATTTTTATATATTTTAAGGCATATTAACAGCTAATAAAAATTGAAGTCAAACTTATGAGAACTGATTCCCACCAAAATATTGACGTCGTTTATCTAAAAAATTCTTACATTGATTTTCAATTTGTTTGCTCAAGTTGTTTTATTACCAAAGCTCTTGAAAACAAAAGGCCACAGTTTTAATTCTGATTACAAAATTTTTGACATTCGTACTCCCTTGAATTGAGTAACTTGTGCAAGTGTTGGCACGATGATAATATATATAGAAAAAAAAGAGGTGAAACGGGGAATGTGTCAAAAAGACAACGACTCAAAGGGGAGTAATAACAATTCCAAGCCACCATAAGATCTTCAATGAACGGTGAGGAAACCCCACTACCAACGGCAGGTCGGAGTCGGCCATTTTATTACGTTACATGTAAATTTATTTACTCTTATCTTTATTGTTTTATTTATCCATTTTTTGAAACAGCCACCATCTGTCGTCAGAAATATTTCAGCTTAATTGCGAGAATAATTTTCATTATACCACCGCTTAAACGGCCGGTATAATGTGATCATTTCCGTACGTCATATCGTTCGTCTGTCGTCATAGGAGTGCACATTTTGTGACAACTCCTCCTAAACCACTTGGTGAAATTTGCTGAAAATTTAACAGAATGTTCAGTGCGTACTGCCATTGTGCACAGTACCAGGCAGTACCCTTGTGTGTTGTCTTCATGTTTTATGTACTTCATTGTAGGAGTACTCGTCTTGATAAGTTGTATTTTTTCCAGTTTGATTTTTACTGCGAGTCCTTTTGTGTATTTATTTTTTTAGCCATTCACCACACATAGGGGAGGTTTAGGTCCAAGAAAACGAGTTTAACCCCACCGCAATTTTTGCGCCTGTCCCAAGTCAGGAATATGTAGGTCATTGGCTTGTCCTTGTCTTCTAATAAAATTTTAGTTTCTTGATATTTGTGTTATTTGATGTGGTTTGTTTCCATTGATTTATTCCTTTTTTACCTTTTTGGGGCCATTTAGGGCTTGCTATATGGTGTGAGGTTCCTCACCGTGTTGAAGACCGTACGGTGACCCCTAGATGCTTTGTTTTGGGTCGTTTTAACCTGGATATGTGATGTTGTCTCCTTGACATTTACCCGATTTCCTTTCTTTTTCATGCCATGGTGACCATCTATTTAAAAATTTGATTAGATTTTATTTTTCTGGATTTCTAGAATCATATTGGAAAGGGGTCTATATAAGTGAGCTTTGTTCATTGTTTTTCTAGTAATGTAATTTATGCTGCCATGAAAACGAAAATACAATAAAAGTTACAAAAACTGTCAGGTTTCTGCAAATGGAATTCAAGCTCAAATCATAAATGAAAAGGCATCAATAAAAAAAGTTACAATACAATACAATATCTTTTTTTTCTATAAAACAATGCTACAGTGACATGAACATACTACATCAAATACATAAATGACATAAACTTTCACAGTGAACCATTGAGTTACTGTATGAGTCTGTTATTTGCTTGGCAACCATTTCACTGCGTGGTTAAAAGTCATAGTCGGTGTTTGTCATTTCAGTAATTAATTCTGCATCTTTTAAATAAATATCTCATTTAGCTTCAATTTTCTGGGCTGCTTCTACACACAAAAAGCATATCGATGAGCCAATAAAATAGTTCAAAATTGGTTAAGACGAATATACTCATTGGTTCATCTGTTTGTATTTGATCAAGAGTAATAGCTCAGAAAATATAAATGACGTCTGTCCTAGTCTTAGTTGCTCTTTTAGTTGCTTTTTGTGCAGAGGAGCAGCCAAGAAAATATAAGCAAACTCTGTCAAGGGTTTGGGGGAAGGAATGGACCTCAAACAAATTACATGGGAAAATGATTGGTATTATGATTTCACAGATTGTTACAATAATACTATTCAAATATTAGAAAATGCAGAATTTATTACTGAAATGCAAAACACCGACTATGACTTTTCACCACACTGCGAAATGATTGCAATGCACGCATAGAACAGCCGCATGAAGTGTCTCAATGGTTTTGTAATTTTTATACTTACCGGACAAAAGGGAAAAATTGTCTGTCAAAGTAACAAAAAGTGGCGGATTGAAAGCAAAATTGTAGGACAAAAAGCGACAGACTAAACGCAAAAATATTGGACAAAAAGGCACGTACTAAACTAAAAAAATTGGACAAAAAGTGTCGGACTCAATGAAAAAGTTTCGGACGAAAAGCAAAATCGGACAAAAAGCAAATATCGGACAAAGGCTCTGTATCAGTCCTTCTATCCGATCTATATTACTGTGAAAACACTTTTATTCCTGGACATCAAATTTTGTGGATTTCATAAATATCAATATTTTGTGGGTACTTAAATTCGTGGTTTCGAATTCTATGCGTTAAAGCTCAATGTAAAATACATTTTGATGTAAACTTAAGGAAAATTGGAACCCCATGAACAAAAGTACATGTACTTTCACAGCTTATCGCTAGAAATCAAAATGATTTGACACAGCGCATTAGAATTGAAATAAATCATATTAAAGGGAAGGTTGACAATTCCTTTGTCATTCTAAAGCAGGCAAAATATAATTTTGTCTGAAACGATCTTTATCATTGAAAGCACATTAAACGGGGTGAAATTCAAATAATCTTTCGGTTAATCTAGAGAATTCTTTACTAAATTTTAACTTTCTGTAAGTAATTACTAACCAGGTCATGATTCATAGTCCTTATGAGACTTGACAACTTCTGTAATATAATCCAACCGAAGTGTTTGTTTCTATCTCGAGTAACGGATCCGTTCACACTTGATATACTTGTATAAAGAGTACGCCAGGGTTTGTTTTTGTAATTTCCAGTCAGGATCAGCTGTTGACAATTGATTCATCTTAAAACTAGGTAAGGCATACAGAAAACATTTTATCTGCATTTTGCATTAATGATCTTTAAGTTGTTTTGGTTTTGGATTTTTTTTTTGCATAATCATGTGCGGGATTTCGTATTTTTCCTTTTTTAGTCGCAGAAAATGTAATCCCTGCAATTCAAATCAATTTCAAAGTTTTACACATCTGGCACGCATTTACCTCATATTGTATATGATTTAAGGGACAGATACACAACCCATGTCATAGAAACACCCGATAGAAAAAAAACTGTATGTCGGTCCTCTATGGGTGGTTTTTAATTATATTTTCATTACCTTTTTCTTGCACAAGACAGATTCTCGCTCAAGGCTCAATCTAATAACGGTATATAAAACTTGTACCCCGTCCAGTACTAAAAACAATGCTGGAAAATTCAAAGTGAATTACAAAGCACATCTGCTGGAGACTATTGCTACTTTGTTGTGCATGTTTTCCAGTCAAAACACTAAATATGATTGAGTTTTTACACTGTGAAGCCAATTGTAAAATTGATAAATTTTCTGAGTCAGAAGGAAAATTAACCATATCTTCGCCATATTTTGAAATTTTCAAGGAGCGGGTTTTGTTGATGTGCAAAAAAAAGAGGAAGAAAGAGGTGAATAGGACAAAAACAACAAACAAATAAAATATAAAAAAAACAAACAACAAAAACATAAAAAAAAAAAATAATGATAAAATAAAATACAAAAGTTATAAAAAAAAATAATAATAAAAAAAACAAAAGAACAAAAAAAAGCAAAAAACAAAACAAATAAAAAAAAGCACAAATTAAAAAAAAAAATAAAAAAAAAAATAAAAAAAGAAGTAAACATAACAATAACAACAAAACACAAATAAAATAACGTACCACCGGTTTTTCTTTCACTTTACATTGGTCTTTTAGTCAAGAAAAAAAAATTCAAGAGTAGTTTTGTTTGTGTTCACAGATAACACGAAATGTCAAGATATACTGCTATATAGGTTCCCCCTTCTCATGAAGGCTGCACAAATATACACCATTTAGCTGCACAAATATACACCATTTACTTCCCTTTGGGTCGTTGTCTCTTTGACACATTCACCGTTTCCCTTCTTTTTTCTACCAATTTAAGTCATGTCAGAGAATTTTGACTGGGACGCATTGTTGTTTTCAGACGGTCTCTGTCAAAATGAAGATCGCTATTACACTTGGAGTTGTTGGCTTGATCCTTGGAGCAGATCTTGTGTTGGGAATGCCTGCAGATAGGCAAAAGGTAACACATATTTAGGTATTTTTTTGTGTTTTTTGTTGTTGCTATGTTTTTCCTCTTTTTTTTAAATTCTACTCAGATAAGACTATCGGTCATTATACAGCACATTTGAAAGTATGAGAGAAACACCAAAACACTAACGGTATATGCAGATTGAAGCTCAAAATCTGCAGTGAACAAAGAATTAGAGAGATAGAAGTTGAAGGCCTTTAAGGTGAAGAACAACAATAAAGTCTTTGTTCCATCGCTGTTGGTCTAATCGTATATTTGTAGGAACCTTGTCTCATGTGCATTTACTCAATATTCTTTCATTGTTCATTGATAGACCACAGTCAAATGATCGCTTTTAGAGGTTAGCGCTCTGTAATGTGATGCCCTAACTATTGGTTCGTGCTTTTTGGTTTTGGTTATGTAAAATGAAAATTGAAAAAACTACAAGGGAACCCGAAAAAATAACACGTAGAACACGACGCATTAAAAGAAATATCAATGACATAAATTTTGATGGAGAAAACTACTGCTATTAACATTTCTTCATTTAACAAGACGAGCTAAAAAAAATTGCAAGTATTATTTCAATGCTTTAGATTTAAATGCATTTTAGGAATATTCCGTTTGTACGGCGTTTAACTCTACTGACTACTATTTCTATAAACGTCAAACACTACCATACAAGTCTGTTACTAAAGATGTCACAGTCGATAAAAGGATTATTGTAGGATGCAAACTCTAAAGGTTATCATTTCAAATTGAATATATATAAACAGGGTAATACGAAATATAAAATACATGTAATTGATATATTTCAGAGATGGGATTTTGGAAGCTTCTTTCGAAATGCTGGTAGTAGCATAAGGTATTCATGTTTTTCATTTCTTCAGTTTGAGTATATTGATTGATTGATTATGAAAAAGAAAGGAAATGGGGTAAATGTCAAGGAGACAACATCCCATATCCAGGTTAAAACGACCCAAAACAAAGCATCAAGGGGTCACCGTACGGTCTTCAACACAGTGAGGAACCTCACACGATATAGCAAGTCCTAAATGGCCCAAAAAGGGTAAAAAAAGTGGATAAATCAATGGAAACAAACCACACCCAATAACCCAAATATCAAGAAACTAAAACGTTATAAGAAGACCCGGACAAGTCAATCACCAACATATTCCTGACTCGGGACAGGCGCAAAAATTGCGATGGGGTGAAACTCGTTTTCTTGGATCCAAACCCTCCCCTATGTGTGGTGAATGGCTAAAAAATAAATACACAAAAAGACTCACAGTAAAAATCAAACTAGAAAAAAGTCCAACTTATCAAGACGAGTACCCTTACAATGAAGTACATAAACATGAAGACAATACACACAGGTACTGTCCGGACAAATGCTCGCAGTTACTGACAGCTAGCTAAGGACATAATTTTCGTTGACTATGATATCAAGCCTTCTTACATATGAAACTTCAATTGAAATACTTCTAAATAGATTTGGTATAACAACGTCATCAATTATGAAAGAAGTTGGAGTTAAACGTCCAATTAGCAATATGTCAGCTATATCAGGACGAGAACAACTTAATCAATTATAAATCTATAAATTAAAGAAGAAAGAAGAAAATGTGGAAGGGACAACCGGGGCAACGAATTTTGAATAAACATGGAAAAGGGGAGAAATGGGTAGGGCAGCCTTCTCTTCGAGACCCAGCTATTCTGCTCTCCTTAGAAAAATATAAAAGGGGTCTTTATACTGCGTGGAACGTGACGTTTCTCCGCACAGTTCGGCTACTATGGTTTGCAGTCAAGCTTTCCGTATTATGACCTGACTACTCCGCATAGACAAGACAATTCGCTATCCACCAGCCGGGGACGCGCCCGACAGCTCTGTAGTCTGAGCCCCTGAAAACCGATTCAGGTACAAGGGTTTTACAAACAATAATTTCTCAAAAAGTATTACTTAAATTTATTGAACAGGTCTTCTCCGTCTTGTAGGTAAGATTAAAACGAATAATCCCGATATAATTGACCCATGAACAGTCAGGTCAATTATATAGAGTAATAACTATAGTGGAAGTTTAGGCAGTATTGTTTGAATTCCCTATATATTCAGCAGAGAAGCTATATGACCGGCAGTTACATTATTTTCTTGTCAGTACTATTGTCTTGAAAACGAAATAGGGATATGCCTTACTGTTTAAAATATATCGATTGTAGTAAGTCCATGCTAATTTATGTACTTGACACTACCAAAGTACTGAAATTGATGATTTTTTTCCGATTTGATATATCTCCAATTTCCCTCTACATTGTATTTTTGGAAAATATACAGACTTTAAACCAATGAGATCCCCTTTTGTAAAGTAATTTTTCCTTATACCATCTTCGGAAAAGACTCTATAAAAGGATTAAGAATGTGTATTTTGCCCGGAGGTAAAAAGTTAATTTGACTAGTCCAAAGATCAAAGATCAACATGTGCACTGAAATAAAAATAAATACAAATACTACTTTAATTTAGAAATCTACATATATCTTATATTGAGTAGTTGTTCATTAACTATAATACATTTTTTAATAAGTCGGTAGGATCCGGAATCCTCCTAGGGCAAATCTGGACATCTCAGTTTGTCCTAGTAGAAATAGGAATTTTAATTCACACTGAATGAAAAACCAGGGCAAATCAGAATTCCAATTTATCCTAGAAGAAAATAGAATTCCAATTTGCCCTAGGAGGATTATGGATTCTCCTGGATTCCAATTTGCCCTGTAACATATAGATGTCGCTTGTATAAGTCACAGCGTCGAAACCTGAGGAGATAGGACATGATGACGTGCTTGCTAGCTTTGAGACCAGAGGTTAAAAATGTGATAAACATATGAGGACAAGTTTTGATTGTTGCATTATGTGAACTTGGACATGGACAAGTTTCATTAATGGAACAGACAAACATGGTGGCGATTGCTGGCAATCAAAGGTATCTGGATGTGAACTTACTTCGGAAAGGGCACACAAACCTGTTTTATCTGGAAAATTGCAATACTTAAAATTTGATTTTTAAGAAATTACTGAGGACCTCCCATGCAAAGCTCTGTTTCAAAGTGAATTAGAACCTTTTTGTTCTTAGTTTTCTATCAGCTTTTTTTCAAAATTCGGCTTCTGCTCCTCCAAATATTTTGATTTGATTTGCACTGAAGAAAATTCCCATCAAGAGCAACTTATTTTATGGTGATTTCGGTATCAGGTTATTTACAATCGAAATGATTTAAGGAAATCAAATTTATTACAGATTTTCACTGGGTTTGCCATTCATATATTTTTAACACCGCTATTACTACGAGTTTGGTAAAGTAAAACAACCTAAATGACCAGCCCAGTGAAAAACATCGATAAACTGAAGTCTTTGCGAATAGATCATATACGAGTTCCGGTAGGTAGATTCATTAGATTCTCATTTTCGCACGACTAAGTACAGAAAATGTGATAAAAACGTCACGAAATTGTGTTCTTGAACTTCACGGTCAGGTGGGGTAGACACGATTATTCCTATTATTCACAATTATTACCTTTATGTACCCGATAGATTAAAACAATGATCTACGTATTGGCTTGGTGATATGATTTGTCTCCGAACTTGCCGTCAAGAAGAGCAACGCATAAGGCTCTAGATACCAATAATGGATAAGTAATATTTTTCCGATTATTACTGAAATAATTTATGCACTAAATAGGCAAAAGATGCTTAAACGACCATTTTTAGGGCCCTGCATCGAGATGCGGGTGCCCTATAGTTTTCACTTTGTCCGTCCTTCCGTCAACAATTTTTTGGTCGAAATTTTCTGGGCTTTTACAGGTGGGAATGATTTCATATTTGGTCTGATGATGAGTTGTACCGTGTAAGCAATTTTCAGGTTTTCCATGCCACTACTTCCTGTTTGCCGATACTTTAACTTTTTATTATACCACTCTATGGATGAAAATTGTTTGTCAAAGTTTTCTGGGCTTCTACAACTGGGAATGATATGATATTTAGTCTAAAGCTTCATGATGATGAGTTGTAACGTGTAAGGTATTTTAAGGTTTGCCGTGCCACTACTTTCTGTTTGCCGATACTTTAACTTTTTATTGTACCACTCTATGGATGAAAATTTTCGTCAAAGTTTTCCTGGCCTCTACAACTGGGAATGATTTGATATTTGGTGTAAAGCTTCATGCTGATGAGTTGTATCGTGTAAGCTATTTTCAGGTTTGCCTTGTCACTACTTCCTGGTTTGCCGATACTTTAACTTTTAATTATACCACTCTATGGATGAAAATTTTCGTAAAAGTTTTCTTGGCCTCTACAGCTGGGAATGATCTGATATTTGGTGTAAAGCTTCATGATGATGAGTTGTATCGTGAAACTATTTTCAGGTTAGGAAGTGAACTTTTCTGTACAGTAATCATCAATTTAAGAATTCAAAGATTTATGTAGTAAGCTAAAGATAATTCAGTTCAATACGTACAGAACCAGGATAAAATTCGTCTCTTGATATATCAACCACACTTAGACTTCGTTTGCTAGAAAAGAGAAACTTATTTGCAGGTATTATATTTAAATTGTACATGTATATATGATTATGAAGCACCCAATTCATTCACTGTGGTTATAATATCTCGCCCACAATACAATTGCAGAATTAAAATAAATAAAAAGGAGTATTTCCAAAAAAAAAAACCAAACAGAATGTTAATTTTTAAATATTTTCATAAACAAATGTTGATAATTTGGTACAAAGGAAGTGACTGCCCTCCTGCGTTCAGCAGTACCTCTAGTCTGAAACTAGAATTACAACAACTTTGGTATTCTGCTACAGAGCTGCCGGGGGCGACCCTAGTTGATGGATAGGGGAGTGCCCTGTCTATGCGGGGGTAGTCAAATAATAATACGGAAAGCCTGACCACGAGCCATTGTAGCCAAACTGCGTGGAGAAACTCCGCGCTCCATGCAATATAAAGATACCTTCTATAAAGAGAGCAGTAACTCTGACTCGTATAGAAGGCTACATTTCCCGCCCCAAACAATTTCTCCACATTCCTGTGGCATTCAAAACTCGTTGTCCCTTCCACTTTTGTTTTTTTTCTTCTCTTACTTATATTTTTTGAATTGATTAACTTGTTCTCGTCCTGATACAGCTGAAATATTGCTCATTGGACGTTAAACTCTACCTAATCAATCAATCAATCCATATTTATGTGTAGTTACTGTTCATAATTTAACCAGTTCCTTACCTAGCCTTTTTGGGCATTCAGCAAAATTATTAGATCAATCCGGCAAATATTCTCTCCTTCCATGATTTATTTTTTTCATTTAAGTGTTAAAACATTTATTTTGTGAAATTTAATACATGTACTTTTACAACGTTACAAGGTCAAACATCTTAAGAACGGTGGTCTTCACAGAGAAATGCAATAAAATGGGGAAGAAAAACTCATTTGAATCAGACATGAAAATTGTTAGAAACAAAGTGTAGTTGCAGAAATTAAAGTATTTACAGAATAAATCTAAATTGCTATGACACAGCTTCAAATATTTTGTATTTTCGGAAGGACACTCGAGTTTTCGCAAATTTAAATATGCACTGGATGATGAACTTAAAGCAGTGTTTAGTTTCTAATATTGACATTTTAAGGATTGAACGATCTTTCTTCAGTTGTCATTAATTTTAGAGATGCAGCAGACAAAGTTGGAGATATTGCAGAAGACGCCGCGTCACGTGCAAGAGGTCATATGGAGGACATAGGTGACCATTTTGAAGAGTTTGGGAATAGCGCACGTGGTCACATAGACCGTGCAAGAGATTCAATTGAAAACCTTGGCAGAACTGCTGTGCAGAATTCTCAAACTGCATTAAACCGAGCAAGAGGCGGATTAGCAGATATATTTGATGGCTAGATGTGTCATGTATTTTGTTTTTACTATCCATATTGCTTTTTTGTAAATATTGACAGGAAAGAAATGGAATAAATTTGGAACCAAATCCGATAATGTTTCATCAACGTGGTATTTATCATTCCTAACCAAATAAAAGCATTTTAAGAAATTAGAATCACGAACTTCATTTTCTAATTTTTTAGCCCTGAATTATATCTGTTTCTTTACGCTTTTCTTGTCAGATGATGTTGAGTTATAAAAAAACTTAACTGAACAAAAAGTCCAACCCCTTACTGGAAGAAGATGAAAGACAGTTATTTGGACAAATTTTGGCTACATCTTGACCAAGTGTTTTCATGAAACATCGTAAAAAATTGATCCTCCTTAATTCAACTTATCATAATATCAAAATCTTAGTTCGTCCAACCCATTTTTTGGGTTAATTATCAGTAGAAAAAAAAAGAGTAGAACTAAAGAAGTTAATACACGTTAGTTACAGAAATTAACGTAGAGAGACAAAGCAAACGAATACATGAGACATCCACAAACAATAAAAAAGATGATCAAATCATTTAAAAATGAAACACTAACAGTGGGGACTCCCATAAAACCGAGTGACACCAAATGCTCTGGAAGGGTAAGTATGTCCCGCGTAGTTTTCAGCACCAGTCACACTATCTGTTAATCAATCCAGGGTGAAGTCAAAATAGGCTATGTTAAATATGTAAAAAGTGAAATCCAGCTGAAAATAACCATTTGCATTGTGACACTGATATGTATTCGAAATTCTTAGACCTTCAATGATAAGTATTGAACTCAAAATACCAACTTCAATCTTGTTTTGATCTGTGACGGTACACCGACAAAGAGGGAGATCTCCTGCATTGGCATCCTGACCTATCATATGTATACCGGCTGGTGGTCATCCATCACTGTGTTAGATCGAGAGGCCATAAATATCTCACATTTGGCACGAAAGAGTAGCTCCAGGCGTATAGCAGCGTAGTTTTGACCGTGAAAGAGTTGTTTTACAATATGTTTTTAAAAGAGGCATACAGACGCTACAAACTTTCATCTTTCAGACCATACACAAGTGTGTTGAGGCGGATTAAGGTTAGTTGATGAAATGAATCGGATACATCGGCGAACGAATACCGAAGCAAAAAATGATGATATGAGGAATTCCAAAATAAAAAATCAAGGCAATTCATATCCAACACGAATTGAGACAGCATGACAACAACACAACAAATAAACAAAATTAAAAAGAACGCTGAAAAACTAAAGCACTAGCAGAGTGAACCCCCAAAAAAACTGAAGTATCATTAGGTGCGCCGGGAGGTAAAGAATGTTCCAAGCGTGGTACCCGTTACAATGCCAATGAAAAGTCCGATTTTGTACAGTCGGTGTTTGTCAGTCCGGTAATAAACTCTGGATCTACCTTAAGATATCTATTCTCATCTGTGAAATAGAAACATTGACTTATCTGTCAAATCATGGTGACGACCGTAAAACTTCTGTAATTCTGCAATTGCAACATTAACTGAACACTCCTTTGATATCATTCATTGTTGATTCATTGCTTGGTTTTAGTTAACATCCAGTGAATGAGTTTTGATGGCGACTTGAAAATACGAGAAATGGGTAGGGGTAGGAAATTCAGCGTACGACCCACTATTAGTTCTAAAATATTGGGGTGTTCATACTACATAGGGAGCGGCATTACTACACAGAGTATGGCTACAATGGCTCGCGGTCAGGCTTTCAGTATTATGAGCCGACTAACTCGCATGGACAAGGCATTTGCCTATCTAAGACCTAGGGAAGCACCGGAGAGTTCTGTAGCCGGAGCCCCTGAAAACCAATTCCATGCCAGGAATTGTATCTATCTTCGTGGTTCTAACTGTCTGATTCATCAGAGTGATCTGTTTATAGTTGATAAATGTTTTATGTCCATTGAGCAATACTTGTATGTCGGGTATATCACAACGGAAACAGGTTAACCTGTTCTAAAAATCACAAGCAAAAGAAAAAAAAGATGTAATGGTGGAAGGACAGCTAGGAAGTTTTGATTGTCACTCGAAAAAGGGTAGGCTCAGGAAATTCATCCTTTTATACGATTAATTCATTGTTTCTTGTTTAACGCCAACTTCAGCGGTATTTCAACAGTATCGAGTAATGACCTGTTCATAATATTTTTTTTTTATAAATATGGAAGTAAAACAGTCGCTTATAACGAATTGCTATTTTCAAAGATTGATTGATTGATTGAATATTGTTTAATGTCTACTGAGCAATATTTCAGATATATCAAGACGAGAACAAGTTTGTTTATAAATAATCACTTTGGAGTATGGAAAGGGTCATAAGACGGGAAATTCAGACTGCCACTGGAAAAGTATAGTGAAATCGAAAGGGTAGGGGAATTTAGCCTTGTAGCCGATCACCTACGGACCACTCAAAAAAGAGCTTACTACAAGGGTTCTTTAACGTGCAGGAAGTGTGGAATTTCTTCCAACACATGGACCTGAGTTAACATCCCATCCAAAAGATGTGTTGTGTATTTATTCATCCCGCACAACCACAGACATCCAGTTTTGGAGGGGTTGTACCCCGCAGCCTGGAATACTGGGTCCTATTTCTACATCCCGGGGTTCCCTCGGGGTTATTTTCAAAGAAACAACATTTGTAAAAATAAAACCCCGTAAGAGACAATTTAAGTTGAATAGATTACATTTGATGAAATCTGAAAATAGGAAATTGCAAACTTATATTTTACCACTATTATATAAATTGACTGCTTTTAAAATTTTAATAATTTTGTCGCCTGAGACATTTGTAAACTATTCTCAAAGAAAATCGGGTGACATGTCTAAAAAAGCGTCGTATGTTAGCAGCATGCTTTCTATACGACTCATGGAGTCTGCTCCCGTACAAGGAATGTCGATTTATTGATTAAATCAGAGTTTCACTTTTAGCAAGCAATATTTCAGCTCTAAGATTATCACTTCAAACAAATTATATGTCATAGAAGAAAATAATTAAAGTGGAAGAGAATTTTAGGGTAAGGATTGCTACTGGAAATTGCGTAGGGCAGGGAATTTAGCCCTCTTATAAGTCTGCCAATGAAGCTGCTCTTGAACGAGAGATATAGAAGGGGTCTTTATACTGCATGGGGTGTAGCGTTTCTCCATACAGTTTGGCTACAATTCGCAGTCAGGTTTATTCCATATTATGACCTGAATACCCCGCATGGACAAGGAATTCCCCTAGCAACCACCGAGGAACGCGCCCGGCAGGTCTGTATCCGGAGCCTCTGAAAACCGATTCAAGTGCCCGGCGAGAAATAGAGAAGGATCTGTCTTTTTACTGCATGGGACGTGGAGTTTCTGTACACATTTTGTCTTCAATGGTTTGCGGTTAAGCCTTCCATATTATGATCAGACTAACCCGCATACACAGGGCATTCCAATTAGCATTTCAGGTACAGTCCAATTACCATTTCAGGTACAGTATATCAGGACGAGAACAAGTTAATCAATTAAAAAAAATGTAAGTAAAAGAAGAAAGAAATAAAGGAGGAAGGGACAACTGGGCCAAAGACTTATGATTGCCACTGGAAAAGGGAAGAAATGGGTAGGAGCAGGAAAGTTTGTTCTTCTATACGACACACAATGCGTCTGCTCTCTTTAGAGGAATATAGAAGAGGTCTTTATACTGCATGGAGCGTGGCGTTTCTCCTCACAGTTTGGCTACAATGGTTCGCGGTTAGGCTTTCCGTATTATAAACTGACTACCCCGCTAAGACAGGGCATTCCCCTACCCACACCCTATGGACGCGCCCGGCGGCTCTGTAGCCAAAGCCAGGTCCCGGGTCGAACACTTTGGGACGTTCCCGCCAGTTCTTTAGAGGGAGCCCCTGAAAACTGATGCTTCACCAGCTGGCACTTGAAATACACACCAGTTAGAGTTTTGAATAACGTGGTCTTATAATTGTTATGCTTATCGTAAGTAATATCGCACTCTGTTGAAAATAAAGGCACCCAACCGCCATGCATCTGTAACTGGTGGGATAACCTGAACACTCCTTCTAAGGGCACCTCGTTATCCTTTGCAAAGCGCAAACAAAACCCATACAGTTATTTCAAGGTTCGCTAGAGAGATCCTTCACATCTATTGAGCAATCAAATGCAAAAATTTTTCAACCAAAAATATTTTTCTCAACCCCTTCAGTATAAAAGCGTAGAAATCGTAGGTAAAGCTTACGGTGTAATTTGGTCGAAATTCGTAGAAATTAAACCAAAATCGTAGTGGTAAACAGGCATTAATTGCATAAGAAAATTTAAAATAATTGCGAACTCTATATTTTAATTCGCAAATTTCTGAATTTAACAAAGTGGTCATTACTAAAATTTACGACTAACGGACGATTTTAATTTCAAAATCATCAATTTCTTTAACATGGACAGTAATATACCAACTTCTGCTAACGAAGTGTATATTTCACAGTTGACTCATTACGCGAGAGCTGCCCCATATTATACAGACTTTCTCATTAGACATAGATATCTCCATGACCGCCTTATTAATGAATGCTTTAAAAAAATTTCGTCTTTTACGATCATAAAAAAGTTCTTAAATAGATATTAGTCCGTCATAGAAAAAAAAATTGGTGCGAACTCCGGCGGATTCCAGGTTCTTTTTTTCACTTAGTACTGAGATGATCATTTCTTTTAACTGTCTATGACCTTTCAAAAGCAATTGCTGTTGATCTGCTACCGGACCCCACCGCAATGGAAGGGGAGGTTTGGTGCGACATAAAACCGGTTTAACCAACCATTTCGAAATGCCTGTTCCAAGTCAGGACCATAGCTTTCCGATGGTTTTCCGCCGTGCGCGGTCCCGGCTGAAGAATAGGCCCGCAGCATCCTCTGAGCTTGGAGTATGAGCCATCCTAACAGAGGACCCCGAGGGAACCCCGGGATATAGAAATAGGACCCAGTATCTCCGGCTTGCGGGGTGTGACCCCTCCTAAACGGAGGCTGACCCCGAGGGTCCCGGGATATAGAAATAGGACCCATTCCGTGGTTGTGCGGGATTAATAAATACACAACCCATCTTTCGGATGGGATGTAAACTCAGGTCCACGTGTTGGAAGAAACGCCACGCTTCCTGCACGTTAAAGAACCCTTGTAGCAAGCTCTTTTTGGGGTGGTCCGTAGGTGATCGGCTACAAGGCTAAATTCCCCGCCCTTGACGATTTCACCCTACTTTTCCAGTGGCAGTCAGAATTTCCCGTCCCATGGCCATTTCCATGCCCCAAAGTGATTATTTATCAACAAACTTGTTCTCGTCTTGATATAGCTGAAATATTGCTGATTAGACGTTAAACAATATTCAATCAATCAATCAACCGATGGTTTTCATCTGCTTTTGTCTTTTTGCCTCATGGACTTTGGCTCTAGACAATTCTGTTTGGTAATTTTGTTATTGCTCCAGTTTACTGACCATGACCATTTACTGACTTAAATGTAAACTAACTTATATCAATATGCATCAAGAACTATTTGCAGTAGCACATCATGATGTGGTCTACTAGTAGTATGTTTCATGCTGCCTGGCGAACATATCATCTGATCTTGATCTCAGTTTTCTAGTCTTGTAACCAATAAGCTTTGCCAAAGTATATATTTATTTTTTAAAAGAAATGACATTTACCGAGATTCAATTTTGGATGCCGTATAACGTTTTTATTTGAAAAATGGAACAGCTCTTTTGAAATTGTAAGGTCGTTTGAGTTCAGTGTGATTTTAATAAAAACATAATATAAAATACATCGTCAAACGAATACCGAAGCAAGGAATTCTAAAATCAGTAATCCAAAATCACGGCAATTCATATCCAACACGAATTGAGACAGTATGACAAAGACAAAACAAATAAACAAAAATGAACAAGAACGCCATATAACTAAAGCACCAGCAGTGTGAACCCCTACAAAAAATGAAGTATCATCAGGTGCTACGAAAGGGTAAGCATGATCTGCTCTACGTGTGGCACCCGTCACACTGCCAGTGAACACAGTCGGTGTTAGTCAGTCCGGTAATAAACTCTAGATCTACCAAAAGATATCTATTCTCATTTGTGAAATGTAATATTGTAACGGTCTGTCAAATCGTGGTGACGACCGTAAAACTTCTGTAGTGACAATTGCAACAGTGACTGAACATACCCTTGATTTTTAAATTTTTAAGACAGTAATTTCGGTCTGTTGACAAAATCGCTGTACAGGCACGGCAATAGCGAACGATTTGTGAAATGAAGACGCCATATGCCGGCGATATGGGCATATTACTGTGTAAAAACGGGAATTTCACTATTGTGTAAAAACGGGAAGTTCACTATTGGAAAGTCGAAATCATCACGCTTGTCTTAAAGTTTTTTTTTTTTGAGACGTCCAGAGTTGTCAATGTAGAGGTATAGGTCCAGGTATGATGCTGGTGATGGTGTATCCAGTGGTCTCTTTAATTTCGAGTTCATTTGGGTATATAAGATAAAGGTTATCCTTAAATTGAGGATTGTTCAATGAAAGAAAATTATCTATATTAAGCAAGCTGAAATTAAAGGTCTTGGCTAGAATATTGTCTATTTTTCCGAACTAGCACTTGTATGAACCTGACTTCATCCGTTTGGTTATTTGTTCTCTATCAGCTTTTACACGTTTTTTGGTCAATGGACTTCCAAATGTTTTGGTTTTATCTGCACTGATGAGACATAAGTTGTCGAAATGCGCATATGCAGAAAATAAATTCACAGTAACTTCGGTATTTTGTTATTCATACGAATACAGAAACAAATCTGCTAAAAGTGGCACACAATACGGGAACTCTCGTGTAATTGAAGGCGGAAACGATCTCCTCAAATCTCAGTAACTAAAGAAGGATAACCTATTGAAATAATGTACAACCTAAAAACAAACTATTTATGAAATTGAAGTTTACGTATAATATGTCCTACATGACAATTTTTTAACTAAATTTTATTTGACGAATAACAATAACAATTAACCTGAAGCTCTACAAATAGATTAAATATAAATCACCCTTAGCTCAACAGTATTAAGCAAGTAGTGATTCCCTCTCAAGTTATTGATGTATTGATTTTTTTTTTCGCTTAATACACAAAATGTTTCCGAAGTGAACACGTCTCAAAAGTCCCGTATTGGTCCCCATGGGTATAGAAAAATGATGTAAGTAAAATTTGTAGCAAAACTGCACTGTTCAAAATAATAAAGTTACAGAAGTACTAGTTAACTAGTTAATTTAGTTGATGAGGGGGGGGGGGTCCCATAACAGCCTAACAGCAAATATTGATTTTTCCAATAACAGATAACAGATAATTCAAATAAGTGATAACAGCTAACAGTGTAATCAAGTCAAGTCAAGTCTTTGTTTGGGTTCTAGTGCTGCTGATGAGGAATAAATTTCCGAAATGGCCATACAGCTCATTAAAATTATTGCAGTTGGAGTTAACATATGTGTTATGGTCTCATGTTCCCTTACTCCATATCCTTTCGTAAAATATTTAATACAGGAGTTTGTCTTTTATTGCAGTGTGGAGTTGGTAAAACAATTCCCCGTGGTAGAGATGTATGCTCTTTATTTTCCTTAGATATGGTGTACTTGTACATGAGATAATATCTCATGTGTACACTTTGTTCAATTACTATTGTCCAAATTAATGTAAATTCTAAAACCGAAGGATTAACTCCCTCCATCGTAGTTTTGTCCTTAGCTATATTTGATATTACTGATTATTCGGATTTCGTTTGGCTTTATGCATTTCAAACATTTTTTGAAATTATTGATTTCCTTTGTTTGGGTTCTAGTGCTGCTGATGAAAAATAAATTTCCGAAATGGCCATACAGCTCATTAAAATTATTGCAGTTGGAGTTAACATATGTGTTATGGTCTCATGTTCTCTTACCCCATATCCTTTCGTAAAAAAAATAACAGCTAACATATTTAAATGTAAAACTTGGATAACAGTAATCTTAATCAAGAAAACTTTCTTGTGGAGAAGATATACATTCATAGATCATCATTGTTCATCATAAACATGTTCATTGACTTCATTATCAAAAAGTGCTTTATATGTTACTCAATATCACTGTACAAGGCGAAAAATACAATAGCCCTAAAGGGCAAGGTGCAGTAAGGGGTTAATTTGGCCCAAGATTCCAGTGATTTTCTAAGTTGCACCTCAAGATTTTCTTTCATGTACGTTTCAAAGTTGAAATCCCATTTACAGAAAAAATACAAAAGTTAGAACCGATGACGTCACAATAGGTACCGTTCTGACGTTATGAAAATGCTACTTTTGAACATTTTGATAGAAATATACTGAATTTGGCAGGTTTTTGAACAGTTTTCCTGAGCGGAAATATCGAGCACATTCAAGAACCAATTAGATAATTTACCAACTTATTTTTACAAATGAATTGAACCTTTTATATAAATGTTTTTGTGGTTCTTGCATGTGCTCTATATTTCCTATACAGGAAAAAGTAGTCAAAATTGGTCAAATGTAATTTTTCGACAAAACCTTCAATTTTTCCCTTCTTCTACACTCAAAAACTCAGTAATATTTTTGAGAAATATTATTGTTTACTGAAAAGCCACACCCAAAGAACATTTCAATGAGAAAATTCTGTGAATTCAACCAAATTTATTTTTCAGGCCAAATAAGGCCTTCACCTTTCTTTTAAATGTCTTATATTAGGTTAGTTGAATTTTTCATTCTTAGCACATTTGCTCTAGTGGTAATAGCTCGCATGAGGTCTAATTCTTTTCGTGAATAAAATTATTGAGTCCTATCTCAGAACTGACAAACACAAATGCAACAAGAAGTGTTGTCTAAGTGATGCTACAGGCTCGGATCCAGGCAATTAGAAAAGGGGGTTCCAAATCGAAATGAAAGGAAATATCGCCGAGTGCATGGAGGCGCGAAAATTTTTGGGGGTATTTCTTGATAAAACATCAGGATGTTCATTGAAAAATACATGATTGTCCAGAAAAAAGGGTTTCAACCCCCGGAACCCCCCTCTGGTTCCGCCAATGTGCTAAGAATGAAGTGCGCAGTTGAATATGAATTACATTGTCTTACTGCTTTGTGTTTTATCAACATGTTTTTCAGTTGTCAAGGATCGAAGATTCGAACAACTTTCAAAAATCAGCATGTGTAAATTTTCATTGCTCAAATTTTCTTTTCTCATCATGTAGCTATTGGTGTTCAATTTCACATCTTGTATGAGTGTTTTTCAATTTCAACTCTTGTCATAGAGATGAAGTATTATTCATTCGACTAATTTGCCATATATAGTCTATTCCGATTTCTATATAGTTCAGTATTTGACTGTTTTTTTTTTCAGAGTAATCATATAGCTACTGTCTACAACTGTATAACTTCTTCGCCTACATTTTGCTTAATTAAGCTAATCCTAACTTGGACTTTGAGCTAAAAAGTCCCTAAACATCGTTAAATTATTTGATATTGAAAAGGGCAACAAGTAAGAAAAACGTGTCAAGTCTTGAGGTTATAATATGTATATAATATGTTATGATGGGAGTCTATTTTATTTCAAATCCCCGGCACCTGAATCGGTTTTCAGGGGCTCCGGCTACAGAGCTGCCGGACGCGTCCCTAGTTGGTGGATAGGGGAATGCTCTGTCTATGCGGGGTAGTCAGGTCATAATACAGAAAGGCTGACCACAAACCATTGTTGCCAAGCAATTGTGTGGAGAAACGCAACGCTCCATGCAGCATAAAGACCCCTTCTATAGTGTCTAAAGAGAGCAGAGTCGCTATGACTCGTATAGAAGGCTAATTTTCCTGCTCCTACCCAATTGTCCCCTTTTCCAGTGGCAATCAAAACTCGTTGTCCCTTCCATTTATTCTTCTCTTACTTATATATTTTTTTTCGAATTGATTAACTTGTTCTTGTCCTGATATAACTGAAATATTGCTCACTGGACGTTAAACTCTAACTAATCAATCAATCAATTTATTTCAAATTGAACTATAAAGAAAAAGCTGGTTAAAATTGACCACAGCAAATAGAAAGTTGAATTACAAAATCGACTTAATAGTCAAAATTAGTGGTGTTCCGATGATTGGAAAATGTCTCAAATCGGTCGGTTGACTATCCAGATGCGATAAATCGATTGAGATTTTCTTCAATGTTTTTGAGAAACAAGAGGCCCAAAGGGGGACAAACGGAAAAAAATGAATTTTTAAATTTTTTTGTCGGATCTTGATGCAGTATTTTTCTGTAGGTTTCTTATAGCATGTTTAAACAGATACTTTTAACAATTAAAACCATTTCAATAAACAAGAGGCCCAAAGGGGCTTCATCTGTTTCAGAATAAGGGAGTTCAATTGGGTGTATTTATGGTAATAAACAACTTTGAACTATGTAAGATAGACTTTTAATACTTGGCAAGTGTATAGGTATTGTCAATATGAACATAAATATGAAAAAACATTATTTCAAAGGTCAAGGTCACAGAGGTCAAAAAGGGGTAAAATTTGGTATTTTCATATATTTTACTGTAGAATCTTGGGGCATATGTAGTGTTTCACAAACACATCTTGTTTCCTTTGACACTACTGGGCCATTGGAATAATGAACTTGTATTACAACAGTTCTTGGGTGGTCCCTATATAAAGCGTAGTTTTTGGGGTTCAAAGCTGCCGCTAGAACGGAACATAATTTAATACTGGAGCCTATGGGACAAATATATAAAGATCTTCTTCTTACAAACTGCTTGCCTAAATGGAACTAAAATAAGTTACAGTAATCTTTGAGTTATCCTTTGTACAAAAAATTCTATACCAGAAACAAGATGGCCACCAGCAATGAGCATAGTTTAACATTAGACCTCATGGGAACTTATTTTTAAATCCCTTTCTCTGAAACTATCAGTACAATTGCAACAAAACTTGGTCACAAATTGGTCACTCATTTTATGATATGTTCAGCAAGTTTTGATTCTATCAAGATGGCTGCCAGTGAATCATAGTTTAACACTGGATTCTATTAGAACAATTTCAAAGATCTTTCCAATTGAAAAACGAATAGGTCAGTTAGAACCAAACGTGGTCAAAACAGTCCCCAGGTAGTCCATAGGTTTATGGGGGAAAGTCAGTGGTTATCTTAATAAAGCAAAGGAACTAATTACAAAAAAGGATAACAGTAAACACCTACAATGGCCAGGAACTACAATCACATGCCACAATTTACAAGCAAACTGCACTAAAAAAACAATAATGAAAACAAAAGACAAACATAAATTACGATAGGAACATTGTGTACATTTGTATGTACAACTTTCACATGTACAAACGAAACCATTTAGAATATAAGAATATATTCATTAGTTCCAATGAAAAACAAGCACTTCATACTATAAACACATATTCAAAAGTCCTAAAGCAAAATCAAAGGAGGAATTGCAAGATAACCGATTTTGACCGATAATCGGTCGGTTAAGCCTAACCGATTATGACAGATAATCGGTTGATATTTTCATCCGATTGAACACAACTAGTCAAAATGTAGACTAACAACTTATACAGTTGTAAGCAACAGCTTAATAATTATGCAGCAGGCGGGGGGATTTGTAAAGGGGGAATTCCAACTTATAATTGAAGTAAAACTCGCCGAGCGGAGCTAAGCGCGAAAATGTTTGGGGTATTTCTTCGTTATAACACCAAACTGAAATGTTCAACAACAGCTAACAGTGAACTGAATATTCATAATAACAGCTAACACAGAACTACCCAATTACAGCTAACACGACATTATATTTTGCAATAACAGCTAACAGAGAATCAATTTTACCCTATAAAACAATAACAGTTAATACCCTTGCCCCCCTCGTTGATGTCTGCAATAATTTATCAAGATATTTTCCCGAAAATCTCCTTATTTCAACACATCCAGACGGGATGTCATAATCATATAAGAAGGGTTATTATTACCTTAATAATATCCGGACGAAGTCTTTTCTCTTACGAAATCACATGAACTATTTTTTCTTTATTCTTGCAATATCTAAATTTTGTAAATTTTGTTCTTGAAAACTAAGGAGTATCTCCCTCATGCAAAGCTCTGTCCTTATCTGATTTTGGCTTTCAGTTTAGATCATATTGGTGATTTGTTCTCTATCGGTTTTTTTAGCATCTTTGTGTTTATGGTCTTCCAAATTTTTAGATTTTATCTGCACTGAAGTGACATAAATTGTCGAAATGGCCATATGCAGAATTTAAATTTACAGGAAGTTCGGTATTTAGTTATTCATCACATCAGGTTAACCTTTGGTCATTTGATGTCAAGTTAAAACTTTACCAAATAAAATTTTCGAATTTCAAACGTTGATAACTTCTTTATTTCTCAACGGATTCTGATCTAAAACAACGGCAGTAAAATACCGAAGGAACAAAGGAGTAAAATTTACAAAAATCGAAGTCTAAATAGGCCCATTGGAAAGCGCTTTTAATTGTCGTTCGTTTTGTGTGCAAAGTTTGCGCTTTATGCTATCGGGTTAGAGCGCTACGTGCTCAGACCAAAGGGTCTGTATATATCCAAATGAGTACCTTATTTCCTTTTCCATATCAATTTCAACGCTTAATTACGCATTGCGTAGTTAAAATGGCCAACAAAGAAAAAAATAAACAAATAAATACCCAGCAAACACACAACGTAAATACAACGTTATCCTTACGTTATATATATGTTATGCCTTAAGATAACGTAATACTAACATCAAATTAACGTTAGAAAAGGATGTTAAAAATATAACTTTTAATTAACGTTGTGGACTTTTGTTATATTGATGTTTTCAGAACGTCGATGAAAAAACATCCTAAATATTATGTTAGAATGGTGTTAGATTAACATAAAAATTTCTATTGTTATCATGTTACTATAAAGTAACATAAAACTGTTACGTTACCATAACGTTAGAATAACATTTAAAAAATGTTATTGGTAAACAACCAACCAACGTAAAACTGTAACGTTATACTAACGTTATTGCAACCTAAGCACATATGTTCTCTATTTGTCATATGGTAACGTTAAATTGTAACATTATATTAACGTGAAAATGACATTTCATTAAATGTTCCTGACTAACAAAAAAGTAACATGATTTGTTTTATATAATAATAACGTTTGAGTAACATTAGGAAAAACATTATGGACAACTTTGACGCAACTATCAAGTAATGTAAAAATTAAGGTTAAATTAACGTAAAAATTACGTTACAAAATGTGTTATTTGGTAACCAATAAGTAACATTTAATTATTCGGTTATAATAATGTTAGAGTAACATCAACATAAATGTTAGTGAATACTGTCATGAAACTTCCAAGACACTAAAAATGCATAACATGAGGAAAACGTTATATTAACGTAAAACTAACTATAAAATGTTATTGGATAACCAAATATGAACATTTAATTGATCGGTTATGATAACCTTACAGTAACATATACATAAATGTAAATGATAACTATCATGCGACTATCAAGAAACTAAAAAGGATTATGTTAGAATTACGTTAAATTTACGTAAAAATTACATGAGAAAATGTTATAAGGTAACCAAGAAGTATAACATTTATTTTTTTCAGTTATGATAACGTTAGAGTATCATTAACATATTATTAGTGATAACTATCATGCAACTTTAAAGAAACTTAAAAAAGATAATGTTAGAATAACGTTAGATTTAGTTAAATTACATAAGAAAATGTTTTTCGGTAACCCATAAGTAACATTTAATCAGTCGGTTATGATAACGTTAGAGTAACATAAACATAAATGTTAGTGATAACTATTATGCAACTATCAAAAAACTAAAGCAGATAATATTAAACTAACATTAAATTAATGTTAAAATTTACATTAGAATATGTTATTGGGTAACCTATAAGTAACATTTGATTGTTCGGTTATGGTAACGTTAAAGTAACATTTAATTGTTCGGTTATGGTAACGTTAAAGTAACATAAATGTTAGTGGTAAATAAATAACCAAATACCGAAGTTACTGTGAATTTGGTTTCTGCATATGCGCATTTCAATAACTTACGTCTCTTCAGTGCAGATCAAATCAAAACATTTTGAAATCCATAAATCGAAATATATGTCATAACTCTTAGAGAACAAATTAATTAACTATCGTGCAACTATCTTGAAACTGAAAAGGATAATGCTAGAATAATGTTAAATTAATGTTACAATTGCATTAGAAAATGTAATTTGGTAACCCAAAAGTAAGATTTCTTTGGATCAATTATGATAACGTTATAGCAAGATTTAAAATAAGTGTTAGTGATTACTATCGTGCAACTTCATAGAAACTAAAAGAGGATAATATTAAAATTCAGTCATAAATTGCAGTAGAATACCGAGGGAATAGCACAAGTAGATATCACAAATCAGAGCCCAAAGCCTGAACACCAAAGACTCGACACACCCACCCAATATATAAACATCACAAAAACACTCAAAACCATGACACCAACCGTGCGACCCCGAAAAAATCGAGAGTTTCTGGAAGCGCAAAGCGCGTCCATCTACACATGGCATCCGCTGCATCGCCAGCGAGCCAATCCAGGGCCGTCAAAACCCGTAATGTCGAATCAATTAAGACGCGAAATATATCGAGCTAGCGAAATGTCCTTCTTTTGAAAGTGACACCTCATATGGAGTCACAGCGACGGTAATAAAACATTTAAAGGAACGAAACAACAAAGTTCAAACACACATCCACAGCCAAACAGCTTGGTATAGACTACAAGGTTACAGCAACGAACCAACCGCGAAACACACTGCCGCATACTGGAGAGCAGGTAAAAGGTAACGTCTGCAATTTTGTAGTTACAATTATTGTGTTTGTCATATCGTTCAGATTACAGACTCTCGTCAAAGTATGAAGCAGAACTGGGTGCACCAGCCGTCTCTCCAAATTCAAGCCCACTGCTTAAAAGGTGAGACACGTAACACTATTTTAACGTTAAAACGCTATGTTAATCAATGCTTCTATTAATAAAAGTGAACAATTACTTCTGTTACAATAAGGGACCGCCCATTTAACCTGAAAAGGGGGGGGGGTATGGGTTTTTTTTCTTGACAGAAAATTTTTCTAAAATTAACATTACTTTTTAAGGCAGAGAGCCTCATTCAGAATTTTTTGTTTCATCATTTTGGCAGCCAAAATATTTTTTTCACAGAAAATCAGCTCCAAAATATTTTTTTTTTAGAAAAAAACCATAACCCCCCCCCCCC
>MJUU01027192.1:0-29635 GCA_002080025.1 Modiolus philippinarum
AAATTATATATTACGTTTATTCGGCCTATTCTAGAATATGCCGATATACAACTAATGTAGTCTGGTATCCAAGTAATATATATCTAATTGATAAATTAGAAAAAGTTCAAACTGAAGCCGCAAGAATTATTTCTGGGGGCACCAAACTAACATCCATAGAGCAGCTTTATAAGGAAACCTGTTTACAGAAACTCTGTGATCGTCGTAACAATCATAAACTTATTCAATTTTATAAAATGCAAAACAATTTAAGCCCACAATTTTTATCAAATCTTATTCCGCAGTCATTTGGAAACTTGCATAATTATAATACAAGGCGTACTTATTCGAACACGTACAATATTTTACGAAAGGATATGGAGTAAATGAACATGAGACCATAACACATATGTTAACTCCAGCTGCAATAATTTTAATGAGCGTATGGCCATTTCGGAAATTTATTCCTCATCAGCAGCACTAGAACCCAAACAAAGGAAATCCGTAATTTCAAAAAAGGTTAAAATGCATAAAACCAAACGATTCCGAACAATAAGTAAATATCAAATATAGCTAAGGACAAAACTACGATGGTGGGAGTTAATCCTACGGTTTTAGAATTTACATAAATTTAGATAATAGTAATTGAACAAAGTGTACACATGAGATATTATCTCATGTACAAGTACACCATATCTAAGAAAAATAAAGAGCATACATCTCTACCACGGAGAGTCTATATGCAAACAATTTTCTACCGTGAACTATAAAACTATGGAATGCCTTGCCATTGGATTTAAAAAATGCTGGTTCATTAAATATTTTTAAAACAAAGTTAAATTTTCCAAGCATGCAAAGTAAAGTGCCAAAATATTATAACTCGGGAAATAGAAAGGGTCAAATACTTCATGCCAGACTCTGAATGGGCAGCAGTTCATTAAATGAGCATTTATTTAAAAGAAATATTATTGAATCACCGTATTGTACTTGTGGAAATATCGAAACCACATCACATTATCTCTTACATTGTAATAAATATAGTAATTTACGTATACAGTATATTGATCAATTGGAAAGATTAACAGATGTACCTATTACAGTTGAAATTCTTCTTTTTGGAAATAACACATTAAATTTCGAAATAAACGAACAAATTTTCTCTAATGTTCAAGATTTTATAATAAATAGCAAACGCTTTCTTATATAATAGGTTTTTATTCCAACTTGTGCAACATACATTTTGTCAACTTTTCTTTTTTTCACATTTGTATTCAAATTTCCTCTTTCTACTTTGTTCATATATAAGTGTAACTTATGTTGTATTATAACTTATAGTACTGAGCATGTTATATTTGGTATTATATTTATGTGTTTTTCTGGAGACGGATTTATATAAGCATTTTGCTTGTTTCCGAATCCTTGTATTGTATAAATGTATTGTTATGTATATGAATTGCTGAATAAAATATTGTTTAAAGTAAAGTCAATAATTGCGCACATGATACCTAATACATATTGCTGAAATCAAACATTTTTGGTGGGGGTTCCCCTTAAAATCAAGTTAATATAGTTAAAAAAATATCTAATAGAACACTTTTTTCTAACATTTAGTTTTCTGGTTTAGTTTCCGTGGTAACAGAAAGCTCCAGTATCTTTTACAACCCATTTCAGTCCACCATTCCAAAAGAAGTTGGGCAGGGGTTCCCCTTATAATTTAATTAATACAATTGCTGAAATCAAAGCATGTTTGAAAAGAAAACAGCTATCACTCAAAAGGTGTGTAAATAATAAGTCTTTTGAGAGATTCAGGAAATTTACCAAAATAAGAATCTTTAATTCTATTTTTTTTCACTCTATCCTTCTGTGAAGCTTTGACAACTTTGCAAAAGAAAAAGTGAACAAGTTAATTACCTTCCTTGGATTTATCCCCCCTTTTTAAAATTATGACTTCTAATTACATCTTATTTTTTAGTTTAAAAGACGCAAAAAAGTGTCTTGATGTACATATATAAGCGAATTTGATGTATTGTATATGTTCTTGTAATAAAAGGAACATTTCTATTTGAACAAGAAAACTTGTTGCTATTTTTGTTATTAAATAATACCAAACATGAGATTTTATGCTTAATATCCTGCTTTTAATTACAAACATATTAAATGTTATTATCCAAAAACTTGCAGTCCAATATTGCTCAATAAATCGCATGATATAGTACTTATGGTGACTAACAATCCTGCAAAATTTGAAGGAAATCGGAGTAGTGGTTTATGAGGAGTTGCGTCCACAAGATCTGTCATTATGTTACATTATTAAATTTCTAAAGTCCAATAACCAATACAATATTTGACGAATCAAAACTGCCATGTGATATGACCTTGTACATATAGCGAATAACCATCCTGTGAAATAAGAATGCATTCGGACTTGCGGTTTCTGAGGAGTTGCGTTCACAATATTTGCCATTGTATAACTATGTGGAAAAAAAAACAAAGTCCCAAAACTCCAACAAAATTTGACGTATCAAAATGGCGATGCGATATGATCTAGTACCAATGATGACAAACAATCCTGTAAAATTTGAATGAGTTTCGACCAGCGGTTTCTGAGGAGATTTGTCATTGTTTAACAATGTGGAAATAATCAAAGTCCCATAACTCCCACAAAATTTGACAAATTAAAATGGCGATATGGTATGATCTAGTACTAATGGTGACTTACAATCCTGTAAAATTTGAATGAATTCTGACCATCGTTTTTGCGTCCACAAGATTTGCCATTGTATAACAATGTGAAAATAATCAAAGTCCCATAACTGCCACAAAATTTGACAAATCAAGATGGCGATACGATATGATCTAGTACTAATGGTGACTTACAATCCTGTAAAATTTGAATGAATTCTGACCATCAGTTTTGCGTCCACAAGATTTGCCATTGCTTAACACTGTGGAAAAAATCAAAGTCCCATAACTCCGACAATTTGACAAATCAAATTGGCGATGCGGTGTGATCTAGTACAAACGGGGACTAACAATCCTGTAAAATTTGAATGAATTCCGACCAGCGGTTTCTGAAGAGTTGCGTCCACAAAAGAGTGACATACGGATGGAAGGTCGGACAGACGGACGCAGACCATTACTAGGTCCCACAGTCGCGGTGCAGAGGGAGACAAAAACTAGTCAATTATATAAAAAGCCAAATAAGTGAGGACATAACTTTATATGTCATTCACTAATTATTTCAAGATTATTGAATACTGTTAACCGGAAATCTGGCGCAATCATTTTTGCGCATTCAAATAAATTTGTTTTCGAGAAGTGAAAAATTCCTAGCTGTAAGTCTAGCTAATGAATCACTCGATTTGCGCCAATTTTATTTTTGAACTTCATTCCTTTACGCGAAAATAAAACTGTCGCTAAAAATTCCCCGTTTGCAGTACTCATACTACATGAAATTATGTTCAAATTTTATCGAGAAATAATAGCGATAAAAGTGGGTTGTTTATGTATATGCCAAAATATGGCCGAACTTTAGAAGGCATAGTGCACTTCCCTTGGGTCGGCGTTATGTTTTCTAACCTTAGGACATATTACATGGAATACAGACTATTATTCTTTTAAGAATTTAGAAGAAATCGTTGTAATGCAGGAAATCTAGTATAGCAGTTATGTTTCTTTGACATTACAAGGGCACTTGCTACTACTGATGTTTATGTTTCTAGTTCACTTCTAATAGCTGTTGTGGCAAAATAATTGCAGCTGATCTTTAAGTCCATGTAATGAATGCACTAGCTGTAGATTGTGTTTACATTTCCACAATGGGCTTTACTTTTCTCTTGTGCTCTTGTTGTGGCTAGTTCGCTAGTTGTAGTGATGTTAATGTTAGTACCTTAGTTGAAGTAAATATTAGATATGTAGATATGAAAAAGAAAGGAAATGGGGTAAATGTCAAGGAGACAATATCCCATATCCAGCTTAAAACGACCCAAGACAGAGCATCTAGGGGTCACCGTACGGTCTTCAATACAATGAGGAACCTCACACCATATAGCAAGCCCTAAATGGCCCCAAAAAGTTTAAAAAAAGTGAATAAATCAATGGAAACAAACCACATCTAATATATGTTTCCGTTGCTTTAATGAGCAATAATATACTAGCCAAAAATATTAATGACCATATTATTTATACCAGGCCCGCTCCGAAGGAGAAGGGGAATATTGTTTTACTCTACCTGTCATTCCGTTATTGTTCCGTCCGTCATAACTTTCTTCAAGCTTTTCTGTGCCATGAACAAACTTATAATTTTTTGAGACGCTTTGTATAGTCATTTTGTATTGTGGGATACATTTTCATACCTGTCGGATTTCTACTTCCTTTTTACCGACTAAGTCAATTTTAAGTTATTCCTTCCGTCAGTCACAACTTTCGTCAAGCTTTTTTTTCTGCAAGGGTAAATGATACAAACTTGAAATTTTGTCAGAAGCTTTGTTCAGTCATGTCATATTGTTAGATGCATTTCTAGATTTGTCTGACTACAACTTCCTGATTACCGACTTAGTCGATTTTCCGTAATTCCGTCCGCCCGTCACAACTTTCGCAAAGTTTTTCTCTGCAAAGGAAAATATACAAACTTGAAATTTTGTCAGAAGCTTTGTAACGCCATGCCATATTGTGGGATGCATTTTTAGACCTGTTGCTACACTACTTCCTGTTTTCTGACTTAGTCAATTTCAGTCATTCCGTCCGTCCGTCACTATTTTCGTCAAGTTTTTCTCTGCATTGGTGAATGATACAAATTTGAAATATTGTCAGAATCTTTGTTTACTCATGCTAAATTGTGGGATGCATTTTCAGATTTGTGGGATTACTACTTCCTGTTTACTGACTTAGTCAATTTTCAGTAATTCAATTCCGTCTGCCCGTCACAACTTTCGCAAAGGTTTTTTCTGCTATGGAAAATGATACAAACTTGAAATTTTGTCAAGAGCTTTGTATAGGCATGCCATATTGTTGGATGCATTTTAGATCTGTCAGGTTACTACACCCTGTTTTCCAACCTAGTCAATTTTCAGTCATATTGTGCAATATTGATAAATGCATTTTTAAATTTGTGCAGGCCTCTAAAAGCTGAAATTGAGAGCGAGGATATTTCTAGTGAGCTGGGGATTATAGAGTTAAATAGTGTATCTCTATTTTTTGTCTCGAAATCATAAACATAATGTTGATTTGATCAAAATGAAATTTTGCACAGTGTATACACTTTTCATTTTGTGAACATTTTCTTGGATTTTCCACTTTCTAAAATTTGTCATTTTTGAGATTTAAATAAAAATTATGCTTTTCACCAAGAATCTTGATTTTGACATTTTATCAAATCTTTCGACTGTCTACTGACTTTGATTCACTATAAAATATATATAGTTCACTATAAAATTATCAAAGACTAGGGTCTTCACATAAGGGTACCAATTTTACCAAAACAAGATTTTCCACTTTTGAACAGATTATTTTGAAAGGGTATGGTACAAATATTTACAGATTTTGACTTCACAACATCAAGACACAGAAATTATGGAAGAAAAGCTTCATAGAATCAGTTCCTGACTGAAGTTGGATTTGTTTTCAAGGTGGTTAAATTTTGTGGTAAAATGCAAATTTAAGAAATTTTTGTTTTTCAAGGAAGCATGACCAGAAGGAAAACTGTCTCCATAGACTTTTTTCATGGGTCTAACTTGATAAATTCGAAATCGTCACAACACAATGTTCCAAGACTAATTGGCTAGTGTATGATTTAATAAAATTAAACCGAGATTTAAATGCTGCTGCTAAGAGGTTACTCCTTGAAACACGTGTACAGCATAACGAAATTCACTGTTTTTATACAACTTCGGAATTTTTTTGTATTGTTTAACAAGGTATATTTGTAATGGAAATGAAAAACAGTGGAAGTGGAATTTTCTTGATAACAGCAAACTGATTCTTCAAATAACAGATAACAGGAAATCGGACATTACAATAATAGATAACAAAGAATCAATTTTATCCAATAAAACAATATAGGGTAAAGTGATCGTAAGTCGGACAGGTCTTGTATTTAAACGTACCGTGTGATGTTGTTACATAACTTACCATGGCAATAAGGATACCACACGATAGATTCTCTCTTGATTTAGTGTCAAATTTAATCAATTTCAGATAAACAGCAGAAGTCATGATTCGATCGTGAGGCGGATTCGATCGTGAGGCGGACACTTTCGATATTAAGTCCGACACCTTGTGAACATTTGATATTGAGTCGGACAGTGAATGATGGTACTCTGTGTCGTTCTATTATGATGAATAAACGCTTTTCTGGACTTGGTTTTGTTAAAAAAAAATACCCCAACCCAAGGACGTATATTTAGACGTATATCTAAATATAAGTCCTTGCCCTACCCCATCCACCAAAACAAACAGACAAAAAAGATTAAGCGAATATATCAAGTGTACACTTTTCACATTTTTAAATCTTTTAGTTGCTAGTAGTCAAGGAATCGTTTTCTTAGCAAATGAAATTGCATGTAACAGATTAAGATGGATGTTCTTCAATGGGCACAATAATTTATTACATACGGATCGGACATCTATCATAAGATAGTTCATTACCTGTTAACAGATAAACAAGTTCATTACCAGTTATGATAAGCAATTTCATTACCTATTACCTCCAGGAAAGAATGTTTTATCTCTTGATTGCATAGAGACCTATGTTAATTTATTTTCCATATTTAATTATCAGGAGTTAATGATATTTTATCTGCGCCAAAACCACAAAAAAACAGATAAGATAGCATTACCTGAGATAATGCTATTTTATCTCATTTTTGTGGCTTTGGCGTGCCATACGCATGTTAAGATATTGAATGCTCTTCTATGATTTGTCATTGATTGTATATATGAAGTAGAAAAATTGATTTCAAGAACATTTAACGATCAAAATCACACCAACTGCTGGATTTATACTGATTGGCATCATCTGCTGGATTTATACTGATGGATTCAATATTTAACTATATACCGATTTTGATTTTTCCTAGATAGACTCACTTTACAGTATGACGGGTGCTGTGAACAGAGAAGGATTTGCTTATCCTTCCGGAGCACCTGATGTCACTCTCAGTCCCATGGAAGTTCACACTGTGCGTGCCTTAGTTTTTTTTGTTTTTTTTTTATTTTTATTTCTTTGCTTTGTAGTTGTCTAACGTCATTGTATTCTCGTTTTTTTGCCATGTCTTTGGACTTCGATTTTTTTTTTAAATACAACTCCTTTGTTCCTTCGGTATTCTACTTACCAATTGAGTAACGGTGTTGGAATTATCTGCAGTAGCATTTTACACAGGAAACGGATGACGGTATTTGTTAGATTGCCCTTTGACAATTCAATATCCAAGAATAAATGCATTTTGCGATGAACTTTTTCATACGAGGTTATGCATTAGGGGTCGTAAACAGAAATTAAAGGGTTACAGAATTAATGCCGCAAAATTTAAGAAAAGAGAAAATTAAAGAATGCGTGAGAATAATGGCAAAAAAACTTAAAAATTGGAGAAAATGGGTCAAACTTTAAAAAGAACGCGAGACCATCGTTATCAGCAAGTTCCTAGTTTAGAAACTTGTGATGACTCAAATATGAAGAAAACCTCGACTGTTTTGTATTTCCTGTACCACACAAATTTCTTTTGATGTCCATTTACTCCATATTTTTCAGTGTTGCCTTTTGTTTCATCAATTTTGGATGAAATAATGTAAAATTTGTACTCTTCTTATGACCACTGAACCTATCTTCACATTATTGAAGACTCACATTTTTCACAGGAAGTTTATACCTGAACAATAATCGAGGTAAAAGAAGCAGACTAACACTAAAAGTCATATGTCTCTTTTGAAGTAAGTGAGAATCCAAAACGAACAATCCAAGGACAATGGCAATGTTGGAAAAACAAATAAACAGTGACATAACACGAGTACGGGACAGAAAAGAAAAATGAAGCACACACATACAAAAACGAAATTAGGGAAAATCGCCGTTTAGGTCAACCGGTAAAGTTTTTGCAGTAGACTGAAAGTTCTTTTTAATACCAGGCCATAGTAATATTCATCAGGCCGGTAACAACCCGTCAAATGATCAAAGGTCGCGAGTCAAATTAGAAAATTATGTAGCCTCATAATTCGCTTCGGCTTGTCAGTCATTTCTACGTGGAGAGAAACCATTTGATTTTTGTGGGGTCGGGGAAAGAAAACTGCTGAAAAAAAACAAAAAAAAGTAAAATCTATACCGCTAAAAAGTGACAGGGTCCTTGCATCACTTCGTATTGTCGACACTAGGTGTAACTATTGGGCTGGTTTAATGTTGGTAGCAACAAATGAAATTTACTGTTTAAATAAAAGAAAATTAGCTATTTTAGCAATAAACAAGCTTAAACTGTTGTGCAATAAATGGAACTTTCTATTTAGCAATAAATGGAACTCCTTTTTTAGCAATAAAGGAAACGTAATAGACTTAATTATTTTTTTCAATCATGTGTGCAGTACTAGTAAACGTGAGACCCAATTGTAATGTTTTTTTCCCTGTAGATCTGATGAAAAATTGTAAAATAAAATTCCGATGTAACTTTGAATTTTAGCTTCTGATGATTTTAATGATATCAACATGATACCAGTCAGTAGCAAAGCCTAGCGACGACAGTACATAAAAATTGAAACTGATAACAAGATAACGTAATGATAACATGTATTGAATATATTAATCTGCTTTTCAACGTATGACTACATCACATCTGTAATACTAATTTCTTTTGCTTTGACATTTTTCTTTAGATTTTTTTTCTGATTTTTTCACCGCCTTCTCCATTTTTAGCTCACCTGGCCTAAAAGGCCATGTGAGCTATTGCCATCACTTGGTGTCCGTCGTCCGTCGGCGTTCGTCGTCCGTCCGTCCGTCCGTCGTAAACTTTTTCAAAAATCTTCTCCTCTGAAACCACTGGGCCAATTTTAACCAAACTTGGTCTGAATCATTACCAGGGTATCTAGATTCAAAATTGTGTTCGGTTAGTCCGAGGACCAAACAACATGGCTGCCGTTACTAAAAATAACACATAGGGGTAAATTGCTGTTTTTGGCAAATAACTCGAAAACCGTTACAGATATCCAAAATCTGACTGGGAAAAAAGTAATCAGCATGGCAAGATCTAACCCCCCACTGCAATTTTGAAGAAAATCTCATTACCAATTTTGGAGTTATTGCCCTTTTTCCTGAAATTTTTCAAAATTTTAATATTTTTATTTTTTATCAAAGAAACAATAGCAGATAAAGGTCAACTTTAAATTGCAAAAATGTTCAGCATATCAAGAGCTACCCACCCTGAAAATCCAAAAACCCTTGTAGGAGTTACTGTCCTTTTTTCACAGAATTTTCAAAATTTTCATATTTTTCGTCTTATTTCCAAAACTATAGAAGATGAAGGTTAAGTGTAAATTGATAAAATGTTTCCCATGCTGTGCTGACTTCAAAAGTGGTGTTGAAAATCGTTCTTTGACCGCCATTTCCAAAACGGCCGTCGAAAAAAAGGCGGGAAAATTCAACATTGTTCAATTTCAATAAAATTTGGTTTCCAAATAGATATTGTTGTTGCGACTTCAAAACCAGTATTGAAAATTGTTGTTTGACCGCCATTTTCAAAATGGCCGCCAAAAAAGGCGGGAAAAATCAACGTTGTCTGATATCAATGAAATTTGGTTTCCAAATAGGTATTGATGTTGCAACTTCAAAACCGATGTTAAAAATTGTTCGTCGAATGCCATTTTCAAAATGGCCACCAAAAAAAGGCGGGAAAATTCAACATTTTTCGATTTCAATGAGATTTGGTTTCCAAATAGATATTGATGTTGCGACTTAAAAACTGATGTTGAAAATTGTTCGTTGAACGCCATTTTCAAAATGTCCACCAAAAAAGGAGGGAAAATTCAACATTGTCCAATTTCAATGAAATTTGGTTTCCAAATAGATATTGATGTTGTGACTTCAAAACTAATGTTGAAAATTGTCATTGCCCACCATTTACAAAATGATGTTTTGACTTCAAAACTGGTGTCGAAAGTGGTCCTTAGCAAGAATGTTTTTCGTCAAAAAAGCCAAACAAAGAAATAAGTAAAACATCATCAGACTTTTAAATACAGTTCAAGATATTAGTGGTGTTCCAGCTACCAAAGTTTGAGAGACTGAAGTTCAACTGTATAACTTACAAGGTAAGCTTGATTGTCGTATTGTGCGCCATAGTTTTCTTCACAATATAAGAAATATGTTTAAACTAGATTATAAAGGGGAACCCCTGCCATTTTTTTTTATTGAAACAGGGACTTGGAATGTTTTGATTTCAGCAATATGCATTATCTGAATTATAAGGGGAACCCCTGCCAAAATTTTTTCTTTAATGATGGTCTGAAATGGGTTGTAATGGATAGTGGGGCTTTAAATTACCGTGGATACTGCTGAATCTACTTGCCCAATTGGAACCATACTTGGTGACAACTGTCCATAGTCGGTACCTATCGAAGAACATTTGACTCTATGGGAAAAACACATTCAAAGACATTCTTCTCTGAAACTACTTGATCAGTTGGAATCAAACTTGGTCACAAAAGGCCTTTAATGGTCTTCTTCTCCTTTAAAACTTCTAGAAAATGAGTAATTTAGGCTGCAGTTTATGCCAGTCATGGACCAGGTGAGCTATACAGACTCTTGAGAGCCTTTAGTTTTCATATCACGTTCCTCTCGTTTTAATTGTTTGATTTCTAGCTCTTTCTTTTTCATGTCTACAGCCTTTCGTTTTTCCTTTACAATTTCATCAACAGTCATAACGAAGTATTCATTGTTATTTGATCTCTTGCCCTTTGTTTGTTTCGGAATCGGAAAAATTTGGCTTGCAACTGTGTGTGCAGAAGGAATAGATTTTACTGATTGCGGAGAGTTGTATCGAGTTGAACCGGCACGTGGGTTGTTGATGTAGTTGTCATAGGAACAGAACTTTGTTTCGTACTAAGGGAGCCAAGAACTAACATTGTATAATGTTTCCAAGATTGTTAAAGCGGATCATCATCTATTTTGGTGTTTACTCCTGATATAAGAGCGGCTAGAAATTTCAGCTTTTTGTCTGAAAAAAAGAGTGCTTTCAATAACGTCAAGTGCTTCTCGTGACGTGCATTCTAAAACCTGGTTTTCTGAGTTCGAAGTCGACTCAACTACTAAATCACAAAACTGATCATCTATAATTGGAAGTATAATATCGCCTGTAGTTAAAGGGACAGAGATGTTCACACAAGATACATTTTCAGGATTAGTAGCTAAAAGGTCAGTTACTTCTGTTTTAGTTGATAGCTGTTCACACAGAAGCATTGGCATACTAGACGTAGACATAGCTGCCCCACTACTAACAACAACAGAATTTCGGACCCCATTTGAACAATCAATCTCGGACATTTGTTCAGGCTGTTTATATAATGGTTGTTCACACAGAAGCATTGGCGGACTAGACATAGATAAAGCTGTGGCACTGCTAACAACAACGGAATTTTGGACGTCATCTGAACTAACATTGTCGGATGATTGCTTAGACTGTTCAGCAATTGTGTTTTCAGTCGTAATGAACATTTCATTTGGCGCGTAGGCTTTATCCGGGATTGCTTGGGGATTGAAAGGGTAAATGCCAGTAGCAGCAAAGCCATTCTTTATGATGCTTGGTGTCATTGTTGCCTTCCAATCCGCGTCGAATACTTTTAGAAACTGCTTATGACCGACAGCAATACCTGTTGTCTTGATAAAGTTATCTAAACCAGTATTCCAATGACTCTTCAGCGATTTGGAAACAGTTCTGTCAAAGGGTTGTGTCCAGTGACTTGTGTGACTGGGAAGCTCAACCACAATGATATCATTTTGAACTGCCAGCTCTAAAAGCTCTACGTTGTTGTGCGAACCGTGTCCGTCACACACAAGAAGTTGGGGTCTGACTGGCCCGATATTTTTCAAAAACGTGTCTGTGAACCAAAGTCTTGCTATGCCATCTTTGGTCCACCCGGAATCAGATACTGAAAAATTTGCACCTTTCAATGAAGAGCCCTCTGCTGTTGCCGACTCGAGGTCATAGCCTTCTAATTTTCTACGCGTTTTGCCTGGTATTATGAAGTGTGGTGGTATGTAGAAACCGGCAGCGTTACCACAGGCAATAACTGCCTCAAACTCTCTTGACGTAGAGGTTTTGCCATGTATAGTTTTTGCCCCCTTTTTGGCGATAACTTTATTTGGTTTATGACTGAGTGTAGCACCTGTGTCGTCCATATTCTAAATGAAATTGGGTTTATCTTTGAAGTTAGGGCTCAATACGATGTTCCCAAGTTGTATAAAAAATCTGTTCATCCGATCTCGGGACACTGAAGCCAATGCCACACTGGGCCCTATCTGTCGCGCATTTTATCATCTCCTTTTCATCATGATCAGAAAAGAGTGGTCTTCGTCCCCATTTACTACCAGCCTGAACCTTCCCCGTCAAGCGACTTTGGCACATTATATTTCTTTGACGCCTTACGTATGGACAAATTGTTATTTTTCACATCGGCAATTGCCGCTGACATAGCCTCATCTGTATATGACTTGGGCATTCTCTGAAAACCAGAAAAAAAGAGACAAAACTCAATATTTTTTAATATGCAAAGTAACAAAAATACACTTATCCAGACCATGAAGAGATTACACTAGTATACAAATATTGCAAAAAAGCGTCAATGTTTTTCAGCTTCAGTATATCAGTCTCTCATAACCCTCTGTAATATTTTTTTTTACATATGCGACATTTTCATCATTACATTTAAATGCAACTGAAATGTTTTGCATTGGTCCTGCCCTCCTTGAAAACCTAGATCCAATTGGTCGTTTTGCTTTTATATAGCAAACATTACCGTCACGAAATATTTTAAAAAGTTTAGAGCTGTCCTCGCGCCTAATGTAGGCAACACGCCTCGTTAATTCTTTATTGGCAAATATGGCTCTTTTGGATTGTCTTCCTCCAACTTGCAATAATGTATGACAGCAATGGGCATTTCACGTGCCCCCAGTGGTGCATGAAAACATGACGCGAACCTCCAAACGCTGAGAGGCTACCATTGGATAGTTTGAAACAAAAATAAACATACATAAAATACAATATAAATAAAATAAAATACATGCAAAATTGTTGGTATAAAAGAAAGGGGAAAATCAGCTGAAATTTTTTCCTCTGTGCAAAGTACATTGTACAGCATCATTTTTGCGGCAAATCAATAATATTTTATTTCATAATAATAATGCAATATATTATCAAACTTTTTGTACAAAGCTCAGACTATTTTCCAACTTAATTGTATAAAAATATATCATAAACTAAAATGCAATATCAAGGATACAAATAATTTGCATTTCTACAAAATGAAATTACATTGAAAGATGAAAGGAATTCTCTATGATAAATTGGACGGATAAAAATAATCCCTGTATTTGTCTAATGCACGGGATAACGAATTTTCCAAACACAAAATGTACACATAAACGTTAAAACACAACAATGAGGATAATACTGCTTACTGTTACTCTTTGAAAAATACACCACAAATAATAATAATAATTTGCAGTCCAAGATTTAATGAACAAAACACGTAAGAAACACTCAGATTTAGATTGCCACTGACATCCTCATGCCGAGCACCATATATCACTATGGCAAGAAAGGTACAGAACCCTAAAACGAAACGAAAAAATACAATAAAACAACAACAATGATAAAAAGAAAAGAACAAAAATTCAAAACAAATAAAAAAAAATTGAAAAGAAACAAAGGTAACTTTAAGTTTTGCAGATGACAATATCGACAATTTATAGCTTAAATTCTGACTTTATCCCCATCTTCGCTAGCCAAGGGTTACGATCGTATACGATTGTATTTGTAGTGTTTGTGTTTTGTGGTTGCGTAACGTCTTTGGTCTGGTATTCTTACTTTTGCCTTGTTTCTGGACTTTGATTTATGTAATATTGTGATTTGTTCCTTCGTTATTTTACTACCGTTTTTTTAATATTATAGAAATTAAATTAATCATCAAATTTGTACTTTTGTAATTATGAAACTGCGTAGTGATATTTGAGTAGATCCATTAACAGTTTATTACCAAACTAACGATTACGTGTATTTATTTACAAATTTCCGCCCAAATGGGCCAAGCAAATACAATCACAGAATATACAAGACATACAAACATATGTTTAAACATATATTTATACATTCGCTACTCAAGGGCTTGTGGTCGTTACAGTGACTTCCTTGATAGAGCCCAGTTGCTTACAAATAGACTACTAAAGCAAGGGTACGTTACAAAAAAAGTCATCACTACAGAAGTTTTACGGTCGACATCACGATCTTGTGGATCGCTATGGGATATCTGTTTTCCGAGATGACAACAGATCTTTCCCTCTACAACTAAAGTTTGTTTTTCCTCTATCGGATTCGACTTCACTACTGGAGTTCACATGTTCAACACGGCGGGTGTCTTATACTTACTCTACCGGTAAACCGATAAACCTGATCTCAACCATGGTTTTTTTTATTGTTGTTCATCTGTATGTGTGGATTCATTTTTCTTTTTTGTTCCGTACTCAAATTGTGTCCTTGTTTCTTTTGTGTGTCTGATTTTGCCATTGTCCATGAGTGTTCGTTCTTTTGATTGACGGTTCGGTTCGCACTTACTTTATACAACAACAAATGACATGTAAATACGGATATATTGAGAAACTTTGGCCCACGTGGACTTTACTTTCGCAAGTCTGTACTTTGCTTTAAAAGTCTGCTACTGCTGACAAAAGTTGAAAATTTGGATTTTTATTTTGTTTTAATTTATTGGGTGGTTGATCTTGAATAAAATCTGGATACATAATATTTATTGATGAAAATAAGTCATTTCTAGCAGATTTATTCTTCAGGTACAATTTAGCACAAAATGTATTTCATCATCAATTTCATTTGAACTACAGTGTGTACAAATTCTGTTATCTCTCCGTATATTTAACCCGGATAATCCAGTCGTTATATTCCACTCACTACGATCGCTTCTTCGAAGAAGGAGAGAATCGGATACGGAGAGGGATTGAATTATTCGAGTTACCGTATATTTTGATATCTTCCAATTTCTATTTCTAAATTACGGTCAATAACCCGAAATGTAGTTAAAAGCTGTCTAGTTTTAAAGTTTGATATTCTAATAAATATTGTTCTAGTTTAATTTCTGATTTAATTTTGCCATAAATTAACAACTTAGAATTTTCAGAAAAAGATGCTAATTTGTCTAGTGTTTTCTTACAATAAAACTCATTCATAATTTGTTTGATTTTATTTTTTAAACGACATTTAACATTATTAAAAGGTTGGTTTAAAAAAGTCTCAAATTGTGCAATATTGAGGTCAAATTCTTCAAACAAACTTGAAACTACCAAGAATAAATTCCATCGTTGTGTAGCGATTTATTAATAGTATATGTTTCTTGCTAAAGTGGATTTATAAAATTTGAAGTAAGTCTACAAAAGTATAATAAAGCCTGAGACTTTATAAACGTAGATAAAGAAAATCTCCAAAGCTCTGATTTTGCTGATATATCGCATGCTGTTTTTTTTCAAGCGCAAAGTTGATTTACAAAATCTATTACCGACTATTACAACACGGACATTTCATTGGCAGTGTAAGGTGTGCAGTGATTAATTGGTGCAGATCGTTTTTTCTTTGTTCGTATTTTTTGTCTTTTTTTATTGGGGGGGTCACACTGTCACTGTTTCTGTTTTCTATGTTGTATTATATAATACGCTGTTGTGTTTTGATATATCTGTTTTAGTTTTGTCTTTATCGATGACGAATAATTGGTAAAGTTGTGTTCTAATTTTTATCTGTATTCGTCTGAAAAGAGAGTAACCAACCGTATTTTCTTTTTTTCCGATACTTTTTTTTTAGTTTTGGAAAAGTAACAAGTGTCATGAATATCAATTGATTTTTCTACGGTTACGTAAATAACATAATTCACCAATCAGCAACCGAACAGATCTTTCAACACTATTCTAACTTGCTGTATGACGGTGATATATGCTACGCTTAAGCAGATTATGCTTTCCATTCCGGAGCTTGATGATAAATCCAGTGTTTGTGAGGGCCACGCTGCTATGGCTTTACTTTTGTCGCGCTCCTGTTGATGTGTAATTAATTTGATTTATTTTTTCACTTTGTCTCTTTTTGTGTTTCATCTGCATTGTTATGTTGTTTTATTTTTATTTCAAACGTTTTTCTGTGTTTGTATTAAAACGCTTTTATTGTTCTTCTTTCTCTTGAGGTCACCATATAACTAAGCCATAATCTACATTTGTACATCATCACACTCATTGATGTAAAATATAACTCTTTAGAAAGAAGACTTTTTAGTTGAATTGTTGCAAAAAAAAGATAAAAGTGTATGGTGACTTCAAGATGAAGAACAACAATAAAAGCGTCGTTCTATTGTTTTGTTTTACCATGTAATTGGAGAGACTTTGTCCCATGTACATGATTATATATCCCTTCTTTGCTTATTATGTAAAAATGAAGCCTTGTATGATGACAATTTTATATTGCTTTTTCTGTAAAGAATCTCCACATTTTCAGATAAAAGATAAAATTATAATAAAAATGAGTATACGCGCCATCCTGTGTTTTTAGTCAAATTTTTGTGTAACACGCTGCTGCAAATTCTGTTGTATCTATGCTGATGCCAAAGACATACATCATTAGTACAGAATAATGCATACACAAGGTAACAAGTTGAATTTGATAGCAATTCTATCTTTTTGCACGATGGGAGCGAAGAATTTCATCAATACTTACCTATAGCAGCTGTTATCACAGTAGCCATGAGGTAGTTTGGTTCTTCTTTGTACATAGCCTTGTATGATGTATAAATTATCCCAGCATACAGGAGACACTCGATTATAAGGAAAGCACGTGTGGCTCCAATAAAATCTGAAATAAAGATAACAAAATAAATACTAGTATGTCAATTGTTCGAAGAACAATTGATTGGTCTTTCCCGGAAGTTGCGTCATAATTGTCTCTTTTTGATTCATCACTAAAACCAACATTCTTAGCTTGATTTGTACATTTATTGATTCTTAAGCGTGAAACAGGATTTTGAATGTGACCTTGACCTTTGACCTTGACTTCGTTTTGAAAGTCACGTGTTCCTGAACATTTTTTGTATTGAAAATATTGTTGTATCTTCAATGGTATTTGAGCTATAGGCAAAAAACCAAAAATTGGACATAAAAAATCGGTTTTCTGCCCATAGCCCCCTAACGGTTGGTCCTTTCATTTCGGACCCATGTAACAAATGTAGATTTAGACAAGACACACATTTTCTCCATTTCATTTAATCAGCTATCTATAAGGGTTTCTGAGTTAATCCAATAACAAGGTCTGAGGTCAAAGTTAAAAATGACCAATGACCTTTGACCTTAGCATTTTCAGATGTAACACATATCAACTAAGATGAATGGAAAAGGTTTCAGGCTTCTATTTTTTACCGTTTTCGAGAAAAACATACTCAAAGATGTGACGAAATTTTTGCGGGGGCATAACTCATGAACGGTCCACCGTATAATTTCGGTCCAAATGTAACGAAGGTCCGTCATGATCTAACAAACATTTTTGCCATTACACTTCTTCAGCTATCTCTTATGGTTTCAGAGTTTATCCCATGACAAGGTTTTTCGGACCTTGGTCGAGATTCGTGAACGAAAACAGATTGTTGACCGTTCCTTTATTCTGATCTATATAGGATGATATCCGTCACCGTCCAAAAGTATCAAAAGGATATGTCCAGCCATTTTTTGGAAAATGAGGCAGAAAAAAAAGAATATTAATCAGACGAAATACAGAAAAGTCTTTCCTTTGGAAAGGGGAAAGACCTTAATAATGAAACGGGTTGGGAATCATCTCAATTTGGGATAATATATAATTGGTTAGTTCAGTTTTTATGTTTTATTTTGGAATATGCAAATGGCGCAGAATGAAACACGAAGCATTTTCAGTAATCAAATGACATATCAGAGCATTTAAAAACCTAAAATCACACATTTAATTTCGACAATTTTCCAATTGAACACTATTGTAAAAGGTTAAATGATGACAACAGAAGACTAGAGAAGTCTGTGAAAATGTATTGGTTTAGATTTTTGAAAAATATTCAAAGATATGATAAAGTAGTTTCGAACACTGTGGTTACTCATGGTATTTGTTTGACATGGTCAAAGGGAGGAAACTCGGAAGATATCTCATGTCATTTCTTACTACATCATTTATTTAATAGCCAAAAACTATCTTGTTTAAACTATCACAGTGAATATGTTTTAAGTTGATGTAAATATATATATATTTTTGTAAAAAGCAGCAGAGAATAATTGTAAACTTTTCAAAGCTTAAGTAATCCCTAAATCAAAGCGATTGATTGTTTTCAGTTATAAATCGATCAGCGGAAAAATTGCAACAGAAGTATACTGTCTGAAAGCTATAACCGTATATATTTATAATTTTCATGGTTAAACATGTAAAATGAAATTGACTTATAACTAGTCATTTATTCCAATTGGGATATTACCATTTATCCCAATTAGGATAAGTTATCCCAATTGGGATATATCATCCCTATTGGAATAATTCCCAATCCGTTAAACAATACTGTCTTGGACATTATCCATGTGTAAGTTCATATCGCTATCTTGGGCACTATATATATACATTTTGTATATCTATATTCCGATTTACAGATGTAAGCCTGCTTTTGATTGGATGACGTTCCTTGAATGTCAACATATATTCGGAAAACTGCCAGAAAATATAAGTTGTCATGGAAACTGACAACGTCATAACATGAAAACAACATGGTGAAATTGATAAGAGTAACATTTTTCGCAGACTTCATTTCACCAGGGCTGTTCATCGGAATATAAAGGTAATTCAGGTTACACACGGGGGTATATAGCGTGACATACCCTGGATGTTTATCATATTTCTTTCGGCTTCGCCTCAGGAAATATAACTAAACATCCAGGGTATGTCACGCTATATACCCCGTCTGAAACCTGAATAACATATAATATCTCTACGAACACACCGACAGGAAAATAGCGAAGGAACAAAGCACACAATCACATGATAAATCAAAGTCCAAAGACAAACACCAGAAGACGGGAGACTAAAGACACTACACACCCACAACACTAACAGTTTGAACTTTCAAAAAAATGCATATATGTAAAAGTAAATTAAAAGTAATTATGTGATGAGGAACTTATATACATTGTCTTAAAACTGCAATAAAGCATAGCTTGAACGGATTGTTCTTAAAATGAAAAAAAATCTGCTAAGCTACAATTGCTGAAGTTAAATTGCTTCCTCGTATGTATTATTTAAATTTCAAAAGTCGATAGTAATGGTGTCGATTTTTTGTCTTCAGAAAAATGTCATTTTAAAGCAGCGGCAACATTTTTTATTGAATGTGCACGAAAAAAAAGTCAAAGTCTTGGAATTGTTCTCCTTAGAATAGACATGTTCAGTATTGTTTACCACTACCAAAACAGTAATTTCTGTCCATGTCTGACAGTAAGGAGGTTCAGTATATATATTTTTTTTTAATTTCCTTATCTTTCGATTATTTCATTGGAAAGGAGGTTTCGTCTAATTTGCTAACGAAACATTCAATGTGTCAAAATTTCATCATGATCCAACAGGTATTTTAAGAGGTATTCGATTTTTTAATTTTATGGTACATAAAAACGTTACAGGCGTTTTTCTTTTGAAAATAAGTATACCCATTCATGACGACGACCGTTTCATTTCCGGAGCGACCTATATACTATTGTGCTTCGCGTTTAAAACAGATCTTTAATATGAAAACCAACAGCTTACCTTTATATCCAACAACATCATCAAGATCGCCGCAACATTCTGCAGTTCCATTTTTGTAGCAGTAACTCCAGAGCCCTTGTCGTCCCGTTTCTCCAGTAAGCCAACGACTATCTGCCAGGCAGCTGATTAAAACTATTAGTGAAATTAAATGTAAACATATATATACTCTATCTTTTGCTTCTAACTGTGCTGTGTTTGTGATTAGCTTTCTTATTATACTATGTAAGCTCCAGTTACAACAAGTCGACATTGTTTTGGTAAAAATGAAAGTAAATTCCTCGAATACATCGGGTATTTCGCGGAAATTATAAAGTTTATCACTTCCTTATTGTTATATATTCATATGTACCTGTTCATTGTAAACTGATTATGGATATTATATCTTCTCTTTTGTGATAAAGGTTTTAAAGTGCACATACTGTAAAAGGATATATGCGTTCCTTTAAATATATGTAGTAGTTATTTAACCCTGAGGCAATGTGAGGGTGTATGTCCGATGGGTACCATACCCCTATGGTCAATGTACAATTGGAATTGTAAACAGGTGGGGTCTTTCAGGAATTTCAGACAGATTATGAAAAAGCAGAACTGATTATATTCACAGATATCATGTCACACATATTAATACATAGCCTTTTCATATCAGTACGGTTATCATCTCGAGATTCCATATCAACCCGAGTCGTCAGTCGAGGGCTGATCTGGATCGAGGGATGATAACCGTGCTGATATGGAAAATATCATGCCTTAATCTGCATATGTCTTGATTATTTGTTTATTTTTTATCATTTATATTGCCATCAACTTCCAAGGCAGTACAACTGTGCTTTATGAATAAATCTATAATTATATGCTTCCAATAAGGAGCTATCATCACACCTGGGAAGAAATGTACTGATAACAACTTATCTTACCTGTTATAACATCTTAACACGAGCATCTTAGCTAATTTGTTATAACAACTTAGTAACTTGTTATAACAACTTCCCTAGTTCAAAAATGATTAACATTTTACCTCTTGATAATTTCAGCAACTATTGACGAAACGGGTTGAACTGCTGAAATGATATCGTTATCAACTGCTTCTGGTTATTTTCAGATACCTTTCCGTCTCACTCGGAAGCTTTATCACTCGTATTTGTATTTCCTCAAAAACGATAAACATTGCACACGATATCGTCATATCAAATAAATTATAACAAAATACCAACACTGAATTCCATAAGATGTAAGTATGAAATATTTTTCAGTCAAATATTTCTTTTATAGTTGAAATATGATAAAAATATCATTACATGCCATTACTCATATCACATACTTTATCAGCCCTCGGTCATAAAATCTTCCTTCCAGCCTGGCGGCTCTCAGGCTGATATTACTTCCCTTGGCTGAAAAAGGGTGTGATATGAAAAATGCCATGTGATAATCCATAATTATCAACTTAATATTGGTAACATGTCCTGCCCTCACCCGGTCGCACATTGATACATGTACACATATTCGACAAGCGTTGGTAGAACGTATTTTTGGGTTCTAAAATCATTGCCGTGTAGCAGGTTTAGTTGAATATAGACTATGGTCTCGTGTTCATATACTCCATATCCTTTCGTAAAATAGTAAAGTGTAGGAAAGGTAAAATTTTCGGAAATCTCATATTTTCGCCCTAAATTTGTGAATCTGTACATTGCTCACCACAATATAGACTGTTCGTGGTTGAGTTCCTTGGTATATATATACATGTTGCATAATTTTTACATAAATGTTTTTAAATGGAAAATCTTTGTATGCTTTTTCCTTATGTCCAATGTTAAAACTAATAGTAAGTATACGTTGGACGACGGATCGGCACTAGATCAGCGCTCTTGCCATATGTAAAGTTAAAATCCATTCAGGGAGCGCAACAAAATATTCTAAACATTCGCCTTTCCTAATATTGATTTGTCTATGGACCGAATTCTATGAGCCGCAGTAACCATAGAAAATGGAAAAAATTGTTATAAGGGTTATACAGATGATGTTTGCTGTTCCAAAATTTTTCTTTAAACCGATCATTTTTTTTTTTGAAAAATCGGCGATTTGTGTGAAAATAACCGATTCCGTAGATCGTTTCCGTCCCAGGGTCTATACTTGCTTTCACGCAAAGTACCACCCCTTAATGTAGATTTTTAAAAGAGAATTCATGCAAAATTTAGGCAAACTAGCAAAAAGTTGGCAAAAAATAACCTGGAACCCCTTTCCCCGAAAATAACCTGGAACCCCTTTTCCCGGAATCTCATTGGAACCCCCGTTTTTGGGGGCTGGATCCGCCGATGATCCTGCCTTCTGTTGTGGTGCATCATTAAGTGCAAAATGAAAGACTATAAAATTGAATAAACAAAACAAAAAAAAAATATCAAAAATTCAAAACCTGAAATTAACACAGGTATAAAAAAAACATTATATAAGCAAAAAAAAAGGGGGGGGGGCGTGCAGACCCTTTTCGGAATGCCCGTGGTATTGGAAGTTTTTAAGCTCGGGAATCCGAAATTTCTATTATTTAATTGCCCAAGATTTCGGGAAATAAATACACCGGGAATTGGGATGAAATCAGTTTTTACGGCCCTTTGTAGTTCGAGATTTAGTGATTAAGTTAAAAATAAAATCGGGATCACAGGATGAGACCCCTACGCCTAACCCCAAAGGCTATAACAAACACAAAATATGACTTAAACAAAAATGGTTTTGTAACATATTCTCAGCAGCTACATGTACGTATTTATCACAGCCTTTTAGACTTGGTATGCAGCATATACAGTCGGCTTTGATCTCAGGTCTGTTTCCTATATACTGGCCTATTTACGGACTTATTTGGTATTTGAAATTAATGGTAAATGGTAAAAAAAAGTAACAGTTTCTCGGCAACTACTTATCATATCTATTTGTGATTTGGTATTTTGTATACATCATCAACAAAATACCCTCCCTCCGCTCGGCAAAATTTAAGTCCATTTCTACTTGACCCCCCGCCCTTTTTTTTCAGATTGCCTGGATCCGCGCCTGCATTCCTCAACCCGGCTGCGATCGCGTCTTTGTCGTATGAAAATTCAATAATGCATTGATTTATGTATATGAAATTTATACACAACATCAAGGACTACTAGAGTAAGAAAGCTTTGGATTTTCTATTCGTTTTGATACTACCAATTTAACTTAGTCTATCAGAATTGTCCAAGTGTCCCGCGATTTCCCTAGCATCTTCTAGTTGATTACAATGTCCAAACTATCTGCTCAATATATTGATTGTTTGTGCAATAAACAGAACCCTGTCAGTGTTGAAACCGAAATACGGAATAAAGTCAATGACGCTCTCTCGAAAAAATGATAACGCGTAATCTGATCAGGAGGCTTGAGGTTATCTTTCTAGAATAACACCATATCCAGCCTCCGGGCTCCAGCACCAGGGGTTTGGGATCCGTTACTAGGGCCCGGGCTCCATTCTTTGGGCTCCGGGCTCCACTCACAGGCTCCAGGCGCCACATAATTTATTGTTAAATAATAAGTATTACCGGAGTGACTATCTCGAAATAAAAATCACACGTAAACCTCTATTTGTGATTTCATATTGGATTCGCTCCTCAAGTTCCATAACATATGATAGAATCAGAGGAAAATCAAAGTGAGAAACATGACCAAAAAAGTTGTACAAATTTAAATATTTTGGGACATTTGTTAAATTTTTCAGACATTTAAATACACTTTAATGAGCAATATAAGAGATTGGAGTTTTGTGAGTTTTTTCTAAAATGAACGTTGTAAGATGGGCACATTTAAGGGAACCCGTTTGTAGCCACTCCAATGGCCGGATGTTGCGGTCGACCTGTATATTCACCACCGAACACTATCAACCACCGCCGACCACATAAAAATCATAAATTGACCGCTAAAGCAAGCATTAGATGATATATTCATAAAATATACAAATATCTTACTTTTACGATAAAACTTTTGAAAAATGAATACTGCCAAATGGTTGTCGATGTTTTATTCGCAATTGAAGGCCACTGAACGCTTAAAATTGCTTAAACAGATTGTCGGTTGAATAAAGTTTCAGTGAATTTTTTTTTTTATTCAGATGTCAATATTATAGATTTTTATTATGTTATACAAGTAAATTCACTTTATTCAAGTCTATTAGGAGAGTAAGAATGGGGGTATCCTTGTGACGTATAAAATTAGACCAAATGACGTTAACGGTAATTTTTTTGCCATCACAGTAAATTTGCTTGATAATGCTTTGACGACTGACGATATTTTTTTTCTCCAAATGACGATAACGGTACGAAATTCAAGTAATTTCACGAATCATGCTTATATATTTTTGACGACTAACGGTAAAATTTTTACCAATTTGACGTTAACGATAGCTGAAAAGAGGCATGTGACGGTTAACGATAAAGGGCATTCATATCAGGGACAATATGTTGTCCTCTACTCTGGTTTAATGCTGAATAATAATAAATTGTATTCACATTTTACAAAAATTAAGAAGAGAATTAGATGTTGTGAAAACTTTTGATATAGCCGAGTTCAACATGTTCCAGGTAGAACGCAAACTATTGACCTTGGTCATGTTAGGCTATCCGCAATACTTGTTGTACCAGTATTTACCTCTTCCAGTATTTTGTATTTTATACTTGTAAAATACTGGTAGCACCATTATTGTGTTCAAGTTATTCACTTTTACCATACAGATGAAGAACTAGCCCTACGAAATAAAATTAAAAAATGTGCAACCTGAAGAAAAAAACATCCGGATTCAAACCCATCTCCGGATCCGTTTTTCTTTTAACAACGACCCCAAATTTCCGACTGGATTATTCGGGTTAAGCCCATTGAGTCAAAAGGCGGAATTTTTCAACACGAGAGTAAGTAGACAGTTTGGGGAATGTCGGGTATTTTACATAAATGTCATTCCCTGTAGATTTTTCATGATCACATGCAACGTGTAGCTGTTTGGTTTAGTTTTGTTTACGTTTTCAAATGACCAAACGGGATTTAGGCTTGTTAATTGGAAGAACATGATGACATGTAGAACAAGTTCGCACTAGTACTGACTACTGGAGTTAGGGAGCAACCATTTGATTTCTATTGGGAGGGGGGGCTATGGTCAAATTTTTCATCCTGGATTTTGTTTTGTGTGTAACTTCTATCCTGGCTTTTTATTTTTGTTCCAAGCCTGTCCTGGATTAACCCGCGTATTCATCCTGGATTTTTTTTGCTATAGGTAGCCGTCCTGCTTTTNCCCCCCCCCCCCCCTTAAAATCAAATGGTTGCTCCCTATACTTTTGTGCCTGGTCTAGATAATATTCTGTAGAGGTGATTTGTTTCTGATAAATTGTTCTTATTTCATTCTTCGATTCTGATCAAAGAAAATTAAAACCACGAGAAAAAAAAATCATGTTTAAAAGGGGGTCTACATCTCGCTGATTAGATGGTATTTCATTGTTGTCTGGTTCTCTCCTCTTTACAATGACAATATTAAGTCTAACATATAATAATACAAAGAAATGGCGGATCTACAGGGGGTCCAGGGTTCTAACCCCCTTTTTTCTTGAACTTTTTTTAAAAATTCCATTCTAAATTTCGACAAAACCGGCAAAAATTTGTATAAGAAATGGTCTTGAACCCCCCCCCCTTTCCTGGAACCTCATTGGACCCCTTTTTGTCAGATGCTGGATCCGCAGCTGCAAAGCTTTAATATTCTTCAGTGCATAAACTGAGATAGTATCATTTTCCATAAGTTTGAAAAAATCTACATGTAATAACAGTATAATTCATCATTCACCATACATAGGGGGAGGGTTTGGATAAAAAAAACGAGTTTAACCCCACCGCAATTTTTGCGCCTGTCCCAAGTCAGGAATATGTTGGTCATTGGCTTGTCCTTGTCTTCTTATAAAATTTTAGTTTCTTAATATTTGGGTTATTGGATGTGGTTTGTTTCCATTGATTTATTCACTTTTTTTACCTTTTTGGGGCCATTTAGGGCTTGCTATATGGTGTGAGGTTCCTCAGTACGGTGACCCCTAGATGCTTTGTTTTGGGTAGTTTTAACCTGGATATGGGATGTTGTCTCCTTGACATTTACCCATTTCCTTTTTTTCATATAATAACAACGATCATTTCATATTTTATTAATTTCATGGGAATTGTAAACCTATCTCTCATTTTACACTGTATCTGTACATAAATGTTCATTATGTCGATTTTATAACATTTAATTGGGTGTTTAGTGACTGCTGTATTTAAAATTAATAATAAATATACATAATTACAATAGTAGTGTAATGACGCTGTCACTCCATCATTTAAAATCAAATTATAATGCCTTAACACTTCTGTCCGAATCGAAAAATTCGTAATTCATACAACCCAGCGATTTTTCATTCGTGTTTTTGATTTATTGTGAACACAATACAACTAAAAAACGATCTAGTAGCATGAGTTATTTGAACTAAGGTAAATAACTAATTTTTCATTTATAAGTAATATAAGTTATCAGCAAACATGTGTAGTGAAATAAAATAAGCTCTTTGCTAATTAGAAATATAACGTCATGTCCAACACGGAAGAACAAAACTTTTTAATATTTATGAATAAGAGGGTGGTAAAGGGTTATTTTCGTGCAACGTTTTTTGCGTTTTAAAAATTCGTGTTTTCGTGTTTTGTGTTTTTATTCCTCGTGTTTTCGTGTTTGCATTATTCCACGTGCCTCGTTTTTGTCCATATTTTGATCTCGTCATTCGTTTTGGATATTTTATACTTCATGCGTGTTCATTTACCTGTAAATAATCGGGACTTGTTACAATTAGAATTGTAACGGTACCGGAAAATATCACAGAGCAAAATTCCACAGATTTCCATAGATTTTAAGAGCTTTCGGGTAAAAAAAAACTTTAGATAGGATCAAGTTTTCGGTGAACTACGATCATCAATTTTCCGTGTTTCGTGATTGGCCATTTTCATCACTCGTGATTCGTTTTCGGCAATTTTTAAGCACGATCTTTCATGTTGAGGACCCATCTTTACCACCCCCGAATAAATGTGATCTTGCACCTTCTTTTGTTAAAAAATGATAAAGATGGTTAGAAGTAGTTAGTGTTTAGTGCTTATGCGTTTTGAACACTGCGGAAAGTTTTACTTTGAATGTAATCATGTATTTTGCCAAGCAAATGAGACTGTGCTACTTGTAACTAATGAAAATCCTACTTATTTATGTTCATTTTCGCGATTAATGCTTTAAACTAGGGTAATTCAATAGAAATTCGCGATAAGAGCTCTTTCCTATTTGGTGAAGGAAACAGTTCCCGAAAGTAGGAAAACTGGTTTCAGACTGCCTTCACATTTTTTTTGCCCTTTTACACTTTTGATGTAAAAGAATTCCAAAGAGCTGTATTCATATATTGGTTATTACTATTTGGCAAAAGATGTCATTCATTATAATTTTTGGCATTTTTCTAAAATTAATCGACAATTAATCGCTCCCTCTTTTTAGCTCACCTGACCCGAAGGGTCAGTGTGGGCCATTGCCATCACTTGGCGTCCGTCGTCCGTCCATCCGTCGTCCGTTAACTTTTCACATTTTCATCTTCTCCTCTGAAACCACTGAAGCAAATTCAACCAAACTTTACAGGAATGATTAAGTTAAGGTCCTTTACAAAGACTGCTCATTCCGTTCCCATTCAATAAAAAACATGGCCGCCATCGCGGGACTTAGGCTAAACATTGGGCCCAAAGGGAAAATCATATTTTCATCTCCTGCTCTGAAACCACTGAAGCAAACTCCACCAAACTTTACAGGAATGATGTGCTTAAGGTCCTTAACAAATATTGCTCATTGTGTTCCGATCTGATAAAAACAACATGGCTGCCAGCGCGGAACTTAGGTTTTAACATTGTACCCTATGGGAAAAATTACATTTTCATCTTCTCCTCTGAAACCACTGAAGCAAATTCAACCAAACTTTACAGGAATGATGTGCTAAAGGTCCTTAACAAATATTGCTCATTGTGTTCCGATCTGATAAAAAAAAAACATGGATGCCAGCGCGGAACTTAGGTTTAAACATTGTACCCTATTAGAAAAATCACATTGTATCTCCTTCTCTGAAACCACGGAAGCAAATTCAACCAAACTTTACAGGACTGATGTACTAAAGGTCCTTGACAAAGTTTGCTCATTTTGTTCCGATCCGATAAAAACATGACCGCCAGCACGGAAAATAGTTTTACATTGGACTCTATTGGAAATTCACATTTTTATCTTCTCCTCTAAAACCACTGAAACAAATTCAACCAAACTTGAGAAGAATGATGTACGGAAAGTACTCATTTCTTTTTAATCCAGCAAAAATTTGGCCTCCACTGCAGAACATAGTTTAACATTGGAGCCCAGTATATGAAACCCATCCTTTTCATCATCTCCTTAGAAACTATTCAAGCAAATTTAACTTAATGTATAGAAGGGCCTTTGCAAAAATTACTCATTTCATTAGGATCAGACAGAAACACAGGTGCTATATGAGAACATAGCTAAATATTAGACCCCATTGGTAATAAACATATTTTTAGTCATGCATGGCAGGGAAGCATTTTGTCAGGTGAGCGATACAGGCGCAGTCTCTGAGCCTCTAGTTTATTTGCCATACTGAACGATTTTGATTTTATACCCCGCCACACGTAGTGATGAGGTGTTATGTGATACCCTCTTTCGTATGTCCGTCCGTCCGTCCGTCAATCCTCCAAGGTTTCCGACAGATAACTTGTGAATGGAGTCTCCAGATTCGCACATTTTGTATGTGACTTTTGTACCATAAGGAAGAATCGGGGGTATTGTATTCATGTGATAAAATCACGTGACCACGCCCCCTTCTGATGAATTACTTCCCTTTATCAAAGTTTAACTTCGAAAGTACATCTCAGTTTTCCGGATTATTTTCATACTACCCCCGTCTTTTATCTAAAAGTACTGCCGTCTTTTATCTAAAAGTACTGTATTAATGTTATCTTCCGTAATGAAAAGTTTTTGTTGTGGGAATTTTAAAACATAGAACTTGTGGTTGAAATCAGTCTGTAGAAGAATTCCCCGTCACTGGAAAGCTGGGAATTACATATCTTCAATTCAATTTGGCCGCGAATTCTCATAAGTAAGTTTAAAAGGGACAACTGTTTATGAATCTATGTGAGTTATATTTCACCGTCATATGCGGACAAATTTGTTACATATTTATCTTTGATATGTATTTTTCTGTCAAAGATAGCTCACTCGGCAGTTTTACAATGGCTTCTACAGTCAAAATGTCATGATCCCGCTTCGAATTTCAAACTTAATTGGCCGGAAATTTTCATTAATTACAGATAAATATTTATGTATAGAAAAGATGTAAACAAAGTGCAGAATCTTGCTAGATGAGACAAATATGTTCTGTAGTGTCCGGTGGTATTTCCAGTTATCGGTAAGACACAAAGACCCAAATCAGGGAGTTCCACATGTGCCCTAGCCTCTTTCTGGTTGAACAAGTTAATGAAGAAGATGTACTAATTCCACTAACCGTCGACCAGCGGGACATTACACGAAACTAAGGATT
>MJUU01027194.1:6695-20216 GCA_002080025.1 Modiolus philippinarum
AGGTGGTTTGGCTTTAAAGTCATCAATTTGGAAGTCACGCAATACCCGTTTGTAATTGAAAATGGAAGTTGCAATTGGTTTAGTGTAGGAATATGAGATAAGTGGAACTGATTGATCATTAAAATAAGGAGGAATGTTTGATGTCAGGAATGTTTGAATGTTTGATGTAAATTGAGCCATTGAAGATTGACTGTATACAAAACTGCACAACACTGCAACAAAAAGTAAAGAAATAGCAATATGAACCCAATAAATATCCCTGGAGTATCATCAGGTGTTATCGAATATACAAACTGTTCTTTATCTTGTGATTTTTAACTGTTTCCAGGGTTCTCATTAAGTGCCGGCGACCGGCGATTTCGCCGCCTACTTTGACATTAGCGCCGGCTATTTTGTTGCTTAAAAATATATGATACAAAAAAAAGATAGATAGCTTCGATCGTGGTATTTGGTACCGGGCATGAAAAACTGATCACGTGCTTGTTGTCAGCGACGCTACTATTCGGAAGATATCGATTTCCTTTGTAGTTGGTGAAAGCGCCAAAGATGTTCCTAATCGCTGGTGACATGGTCATTTGTGCGCTTGAATGCAAAGGCAAAATCAAACGTATTTTAATGACTTCCTCGCACATTGACAAAATCTAATGATGTCTACTAAGTGATCAACAATCGCCGATTTCTTTGGACCAAAACGCCAGAAAGGTACAATACCTAACATGTCCCATAAAGAGTTATTTGCATGTGGGTTTTGTTGTTACGTTTTATAGTGTCAGAGAGGTGCCCAAACACATTTTCACTGGCACGTGTCTTAAGACATTTCAATTCCCCATACAATATGAAGTTGAGAAGTGTACACAATAAATAAGGGCTATTCCAGAATTTTCTGTATCAACCATCATGCAAAACTTTTTAATTAAAGTGTCTTTCCCCTACCCATAGTATGGGTAGGGGAAAGACACTTTAATTAAAAAGTTTATGGGTAGGGGAAAGACACTTTAATTAAAAAGTTTTGCATGGTGGTTTCACATATTTTTCAATCAAAAGTTCAGAAAATCAATTAAAATGTTATTGTTCAAATGAAAAGTGCCTTTCCCTCCCCATACAATCAATTCTTGAATAGCCTTTAGTGATATAGAATTGCAAAAAATCACAAATTGAACTTGCAAAGCAAGCCATGTCATGCAAATCTGCAAAAAAAAATCAAAAAAATTAAAATCCCATTTATTTTCAAATTTCAGCAAATTGAGCTTCTAAAAATTGACAAATTTACATCAAGAATAAGAGATCTAAATCTGCTCAGGACAGCCCAGATGCCACCTCCTGCAATCTAAATTTTAGAATACCCCCCTCTCGGGCTCACCCCCCTTCACGCCTCCGCCGCTCGGTTCGGGCCTGCGGCCATCAAGGGTGCCGCCTACTTTTTTTTTTTATCCATCTACTTCAAATCTTATTGAGAACCCTGGTTTCATTTTTTGTATATTTTGTCCTTTTTAACTTTTAAATTTTACATGGCCTAGTTTCTTGTTTTGTTCAAACTGGTTACAGCTTTTATTGATAAATTGTAAAGACAAAACTAAGTGAGTGAGAAAGCTTGAATATGATTGAAAAAGCCGGGAAATTTTTGCCAGATAAAGGTGCACATAATCTGATATAAATTTCTTATTGGTGATATTCACTGGGGTCGAAGTGCGTTTCAAGAATTTCCTCAATTAAGTGCCTTATTTGCGTCAATGAGCATCTTTTTGCAGTCAATTTGTTATTAATGCCAACAAGGCAATTAATCGAGTCGCATCTATAGAAATTAAATGCCATTCGCGTAAATAAGGAAATTCTTGATACGCACTTCGACCCCAGTGATAATGACATACACAATGTCAAAGACATGAAAAAAAGGTGTAATTTTCATTTAAAATCATATTTATGATGTAAACAGATCTAAATTTTTTATTATGGATAAGTATTTTGTCTGTTCTGTGTAGTCCCAAAATTTGGGATACATTATTCATGCACATCAACACCAATAAACAACATAAAACAAACCGTCACCAAAAATTTAACTGTAAATATGAATAAAACTTTAAATAAATCATTACATCTTCATCAAAAATTCGTCTAAATTTTCTTCCTTTTTTCTCTTTTTGGATCTCTTTTTTTTTCTAGAATTACCTACAAATTGTTATTAAAAAATCAGTTTTTTCATTCTTTTCCAACATTTTATACTGAAATATGTTTGACCTTGTAAATGGCAATTTATATTTATATTCATATTTACAATTTTTAATACAATAAACCCAAGGCAAAAATTGTGATACATTAATATACATTGGAACAAATAAAATGTTAATATAAATCCATTTTAAAACTTTCATCATAATTTATAAGCAAAGGGTTAGAATTGGGATGCAACTTAAGATTTTTGCTGTCAGCAGTGCTTTTCCTGAGGTGGTTATACACTAGAAACTTAATGGGTAAATATAAAGCCCCTCCCCTCAAAAAGAGAGAAGCAAGAGATATAATTTAATATTTTTCGACAAATTTCTGCAGAATTATTCTAACACAAAGGGTTTTCCCATTCTGCTCAAAATTCCCCCTCCTTTATTGTCTCAATTTGTTCCATCTGTCACAATGACTGAGAAAAACATGTTTAGATTCTTTCAATATAAGTTGTAGCTAGAATATTCAAATATGGAGTCCCAATTTTAAACTACCAAAAAAAAATCAGAATTTGTGAAATAACCTCTTGTCAGTCGATTTACTTCAAAATCAACCAAATTCAATCTATACTCCAGATATATTATTTTCTTTAAAAACACCATAAAAGTAAAAAAAAAAATTTTCTAAATTCTTTCAAAACTTGACTCCTTTAAAAAATGGAGGGAATCAATACAATACCTCAGATCAAACTCTCTGTTTGCTTAAATAATTTGTAAATAATTCGTAAGACTGAAATTTATCACAATTTATCAAACAGAATGAAGTGTCTACAAATATTTGACAGCAATGAGGACAATGGTTCCAATACAATGACCTATGAAAATTTTGGAGTCATGTATGAAATATCTCCTACATCTCCAAGACATTATATATATATATATACACCAAAATAAATTTTAAAAAATATCATATATCCTAAACAAAGAAAAAAAATAATACATATATAAATCATGGAAGTGGGAAAATTCTAAATACAAAATGTATATGCTATCAAAAGGAACCATGAATCTTTATGGAAAATCCCATTATTTTTACCTGAACTCCTCAACAGACTTTGTAACATAGAAATTAAAATAATAATTTATTAAAAATACCTGAATCCCAAATATTATCCAAATTTATGCCCAAAAGGTCCATGGCCATATTGGGTCCAATGCTTATCCTTTTCCACAGAAAAATTTAATCTCTATCGCACTATCTACACAAACATAACACCTGATTTGGGAGATAAAAATCAATACGCGACAAAAATTATTAATAGTTTATATAACAGGTGTAAAAACACAATAATATAAATTACGGTACATATTGTTATATAGTATAAGTATTGATCACGCTGTCATAATCTTAAATAATCTTATTATTATCCATTTTTATCCCTTTTCTTTAAAGTTGAATAAACCTATAGCTTGCAAAATTGAATTGTTCATTCATAATTCTTCCCTGTGTATTGTATTCTATTAGAATGAGGAGTAGCAATTAAAATATAATACCTGCCAGTTTACGAAAATCTTCTTTGGGGTTATGCAACATGTCAAAAATTTTTGATTGTTTAAATATAAGTTTTGGAGGGTTTGTACGTAGATTTTTGCTATGTGTTTCATAATTTAATTCCTTTACTTCTATTGTGCTTTTTAATATGCAGGTTTAATATTATGTTTAAAATCACTACAAGCGTTTTCCTTGGATACTCCAATATCAGTAAAATTTGGCAGTCTTTCTACACCTGTCAACATACATTTTAGTATTCTTAAACAATTAACAATTCCAAATATACTAGAGCAAAAAGATCAATACTACAGTCTACCCTTTAGAAAATCGACTGAGTTGGTGTAGAAAATCGACTGAGTTGGTGCAATATTTCTGCAGTTCATTTTGTATGAGCTAGAATGGTGGAAGGATCTTTTTGGAGACATCAAGACAAAATTTTAATCAGCAGGATTTCAGGATTTATACTTAATGGGATCCAGGATTTCAGGACTCAGGATTTAAAATTTTATCCCTTCGGAATTTGGGATTTGAAAGTTACTTTTCTCTAATTTGCGGATCAAGCCATGTCCTACCAACCCTCAAGCTACATGTCAATGACCCCCTTCTGATATTGTTTATCCAATACTTCTGACTAAATATGATAAATTCTAAATGAATGGCAGGACTACTTATTGATTTTAAACTTTCAATAATGCATGTCGTTAAATTGATTAATTTTTAAAAAAACAAAATTTTCATCTTGTAAAAACAGATAAAAATTGGATCAATGCAACTTTCAATAAAGTTGTCAGACAATATGTCTTAGTGTCTGCTAAAAACCTTAACACCATCTGTACATAGAAACTTTGGCATGAAATACATTTTGTAAATTGGAGACCTTTTCACGGTAAAACTTTCTCACAGTTAAACCTGTCTTGTAAGTTGTAAGACCTTCCAATTCGTAAAAATAATCCAGGGGAACTTTTTTACAGTAAAATTTGTCTTGGGAGACCTTTTGAAAGTTTAACCTGTCTTGAAAGACCTTTTCACAATAAAATATGTCTTGCCAGACCTTTTTATCATAAAAGCTATCAGACCTAAACATATTAAAAACTGTCTATAAAGACCTTCAGATACTTTTATAATTTTATAATCAATTTTATGCAAAAAAAGGTGAAATCTGTCCTGGAAGTCAAAATCTGTCTTTGGAGACCTTTGTCACTAGACTTCTCTTAAAATCTGATTGAAGATGAGAATTTATTTTATTATATAGATAGCGGTGAAAGATTGAGATTTCCCAGTGAAAGAAAAGTGATAATTAACTGTGAAATTATTTTCCATAATTTCACTCTAGGAAGTGACGTCACAATAGACGTTGTCAACGTTGTTGTTAAGAAAACGTAACAGCGGATTAATCTTGAAAACGTAGTTCATGAAATGAATCATCAAAGGAACCATCAAATATGCATGAAGATCTATATAATAAAAACTATAACTAATCCTTGATTCTGATTATCGAAAATATTCAACTCATGATCGAAAAACGCTGTAATTCACTCATGCGCTCCGCGCATTCGTGAATTACTGCGTTATTCGACCATTCGTTGAGTATTTTGCGATAATCAGAATCTTGGATTAGTTATAGTATAAAAATTCCAACAGACATATTTGAATTTTTTAACATTTTTTTGTTTTCACTTATAAGATTTGTATCTTTCAAATTTGTTTCTGATTCAATAGACGATATTCCACTTTCAAATTTTTGGGTAATTGTCGACATCTTACCCCGAATCTACTGGAAACTGGTACCTGACGTCAGTTGAGCGTAATCTAGGAATTCTCCTATTTATTTTCTTGACCTAAAATGATTTGGTTGGAAATGACCAGCCTGGGATAAAATGTTGATTTATGACACGTTCGGCTTTTTTCCAATCATAAACACTTTTCATATGTTGATAGAAGAATTTATTCCCTTTGCCCTCATACAGCGGGACGCCATTTTTACCCCGTTTGAACTCTTTGACCGGCCATTCTAATACCCGGAACGTTCCGGAATTGGACTTTTGGAAGAACGTTTATTGTAAGCATTTAAATCTACAAGAAGTTGGGACATTAAAGAGAAAAAAATGTTTTGAATCAGACAGAAACCAAAGTTAAGGGAGCAAGAAAGACTTTAGCAAAAGCAAAGTAGACAGAAAAAATATCATTTACAGGTTAAATAATTATCTAAGATATTAAAGAAAAGATGGTGACTCCAATACAAAAATGTATCTAAAACTTTAAGCTAGTAATCTCAGAATTACTGAGCTATATAAATAAACATCCTGAATTTTTAAATTTGAGTTAGGGATTGACAGATCTGAAAAGAAAAAATCCTGTTTCACACCCTAATATATATTAAAGTCTGATCCTAATATCACATTTCAAAGATTTTCCCATTTTCTTCTTATCTTTTTTAATTATGACTGAAAATGATAAGGAAAACCCAATTTTTCTTGTTATGGTCATAATTAAATTTGGAAGAAAGTTTAAATCAAAATTTTGCATCTCCCATGAATCATCCAGAATGTTAGATTTCTATTGCATTTTTTTAAAGATGACAGCTTATTTAAGCTAAGCCTAGCAAACAAATACATTTGCTGATTCAGCTTCGACAGAATGTTTACACAAAGCACTGCTGACTGTTAATAATGCAAGCATTTCTATGACAAAGACATACTACCTTGCATTGCTTTAGGTAAAAACGGAGAAATGGGTGAATCAGTTTCAAGGCAAGAAGTAGAAAAAACGTCTGAAATTAAGGTTATATCAAGATGTTACATATAATTTCATAAAATATTTTTGGTTAGTTCACAACAAATATCATGATTTATTTAACATATAAATCTGTCTAAATTTCTGCCAAAAGCAATATATATGATTTTGAGCCAATTATGTATCAATTTATAATTCATGTTTTAGCCTAAAGCATAACACAATACTTTCATATATTTATCAAGCTTCTATACTGAACATGAAGCATTATTAAGGACTAACATGCTTATATAAGTTCCAATTTGTCTATAAAACATCAAACTTTTCAAACCAAACTGTGCACATGGGTGCATTGACACATTCCATCACATTTTAGCATGCACAAAATTAAAGTTATGCAGTGTAAAATTTATCACTCAATCCTTTTTAAGCTTAGTTACTTAATCTAATGGTATTATGGGTATCTCTTCACTTCTGCATATCAACATAGAAACTTGTTAAAATTCAAGTCGGATCAAGATTTCATGTATATCTTTATCAAAGCTGCTGAACCATGAAATATGAATCAGTCAATGGAGCATGAAATGTAGATCAATGTGATCAAATCAATGCTAAATTTGCAAATATAAAGCTTGATATAATATCAAATGACAGTAATTCATTTTACTAGCGTGGTTTGTACTTCACAACAAAATTACAAGCTTAATTGGTCATCTTTAAAATTTGACAAATAATTCCAGACATCTTACTTCAAAATCTTACTGCACAGCTCTGAAGAAAATAATCAAGAGAAAGTGCTGCTCTGTCATGAATACCCCCTAACAACAACTTTATGATCTTAAAATGATACAAAATGTAATAATAAAAACAATTCAAGTGTTGTATTGTTTATAAGAAACTTTATAAACTGCCCTTCTTCCCTCCAACATAATTTTTTATATAGTACCAGCCCAAAGATCATGGGGCTTGAAATTTAGAAAGATTACTGCAAACTGCACAGAAAATTCAAACCACAACACCAATTTCAACAAATCCTGACCATTAAATATTAGAGCAGTTATTCTAAATTCCTGGTAATTTGTACTGGCATGCTTTTACTGATGTTATAATTTCATATGGTATGCAGAAGCAAGTGTAAATATCCCATAATGCAATAGATTTCTGATTACCGAAAGCTAAATATAAATTAAAAGGTCTTACCATCAGAATCCACAGAAAGTCGATGAGTCGGATGGTTGTCCTTAGTTACAATGACATCCGATGTGGGACTTGGCTGACTAAATCCAATTTTATTTGTAGCACTAACTCGGAAAAAGAATGGATTATGGGCGGCAAGGTTTGTGGCACAATAGGAAGTACTCTGAAATCAAAAGAAATTGCCTTGAAATAAGTTTTATGGTGGATTTCCCGATGATTCAAATATCGTTGAAAAAGTATGTAAGGATACAGGCTTCTGTTTGTACAGTTATAAGAAGATATTCTCCACTTTATAATTTATTCCAACTGGCTCAATGATTATCTATAAGATCTTTGAATGGAAAGGTAGCAATGAACCACAAACGACAAATGGATGAACAACGTATGCCAAGTGAGGGTAAAAGCTCACCATGGCTATAGCAAGTGGAGGTAAAAATTGCAAAGATGGATTTTCAGAAAAAGTTTGTCACATAATGACAGAGTTGTTAACCCTCCCGGTCTCGTCATGAGGCTACTGGTTTCGAAGACCAGTCTCACGTCTACCGATATGCCTCTGAAAGCTTCCTATATGAGAATTTTCTCTCAAAAATATTTGTCGATACACCGGAAGTAAATATTGGCTCTTCCAATCACACCCTGCAAAGTAAACAAAGGCTGTTCCATTCACATCTCATCTGAAACGAGATCCCTTGATATTTGAAATGAACACAAATCAGCTGATTTGAATGTGTATATTGACGACAAAATGGCGTCGCCTCTGCGAAAAAGGAAGAGACACAATTCAAAATTCCAAAATGAATGAATAATGAGATGGACTTTTTAAGCAAGAGTGACAAAGGGGACTGTTTCTGTATTTTGTGTGGCATCCACTAAGATTTCCATTACTACACAAAGTTTTGATTCCATTACTCTCTATGCTTAATTCTAATGCAGATAGTGAGAGAATATTCAGTTGTGTCAGGAAAATACATTTAATTTTTAGATCTCAATTGCAAAATGACACAGTTTGTAAACTACTTGCTACCAAACTTAACATTGATGATGAATGTTACAAATGTATACCATGTGTAGATGTTAAGCTGTAAAGCTTCATCTTGATGAATAGAACTCTTAATGGTGTTTAATTGTATACTGAATGATGGTGCTCAATCATTTATTTCTTGTGTGTTTTGCATAAAGTTGAAGAAAAATAGGGTTTTTCTTTCTATTTCTAGTTGCGCATCGCACGCATAAAAGGTCGATAAAAATGCTCACTGGGAGCTCACTGCCAGCCAGTGAGATACTCACTGAGAGGTCTTCCTAAAGGTTAACATGTCTGCATAATGAACTAATACATACAGAACATTCCTCCGTTAATGTTTCCCATGATTCTTCTTCAGCGTTACACATCTCAATCTTATACTTTTTCACAGGACTTCCTCCGTCGTGTTCTGGTTGTTCCCATGATAGAATTATTGTAAATAAGGTTGTTTCAGTGGCATAAGGTTTACTTGGTTGGCTTGGTACATCTGAAATTGTAATAAATTTACTACTGTTAATGTTGGAATTATCGTTATTTTCACTCTAACAACTATAATAAACATGTTCATAAAAAATTCTTCAAGAAAGAGATTGGGTGCATCTTCTGCTATATTTTCTGACAGCACTCATCATAATAAAGTTACTTATACAGGGTTTACATTTCTTTGATGTCTCTAAAATCAAGGATTTTTCCAGGACTTTTCAAGGACATTTTAGTCATTTTCAAGGACCAAAATAGTCAACAAAATTCTAAGCTGCAATAATTATTTTCCAGAATTTGTTTACATAACACCAATCAATATCAAATTTATCAAATTCCAGTGTTTTCCAAGATATTTCCAAATATTTAAAAATTCAAGGTCTTTTCAAGGTCCTTGAAACTCAAAATGAAATTCAAGGGTTTTGACGGTTTTCCAGGATGTGTGGCAACCCTGCTTATTAAATTTAAATTATCTAAACTCTAGAAATATAATCAATAGAGACAAAAATCAAGTTTTTAAAAATCGCTACCAGGAAATGTAAAAAGTCTACAAATGAATAATGGTAATTAAAGAAAAGTCTAATCATATGCAAACCACATCAAGTTAAACTTTAAGGATGGTCACTCCTCAGGTTTTTGAAACTGACTCTGACTCTCGGAATTCTCTTATTTTATCCACTATGATGCATTAGAAAATTTTGCACACCAAACCCATGTTTCTTTTCAAAATATGTTTGTATATATACGTCTTGAATAAACTTTGGACAAAATTTGATGAAATTCTTGATATATCTTCATTGTATTCCAACGGGCAATTGCTTAAATGCAAAGTAAATGAAAAATCAAGAGGAGTTTGGTTTCCCGCCAAAATCATAGGCATGTAAATCTCAAAAACGTGCACACTGACCTATCAATATTTTTTGCTTAAAATGATGTTTGATCGATGTTCTAATAAATAAAGATACTAATTTTAAAACTTTGATATAATGAACTTGAGGAGTAACCATCCTTAACGGCTTGAACTGAAATAATTCATACGATAGTGATGTCTTGAACCCTTTTTGTTGTTCCCTTGCGAAAAGTTTTATGGCGGATTTCCTGGCTCAATAACGTATTATATTTGCAATTCTTGAATGAACATACCAATATTCCTCAAGTAACACCTATAACAACTCCTTCAAAACTCCTATCTTTTCTTTGTCAATCAATTAAACCAATCAAGATTCTATAGAATTCTTTTGTATACCAATTTGTCATTACTGGAGTATCAAGGTAAACCCCTTCAGGCAGTACAAATTGGTATACAATAGAATTTCTATAGAATCTTGATTAGTTGATTGGCAAATAAAGGACAGGAGTTTAGATGGACTTGTTATATGTGTTACTTTAAGAATATTGGTATGTTCATTGAAGAATTGCAAATATAATACGTTAAAGAGCCAGGAAACCCACCAAACATAGTTCAGCCACCATAGCTATAGTTTGAACATCCATCTATCTGAACACCAGATCCTTTCACTAGTCCTTTCGTTAAATTTCAACTGCACATGTTGGTATAAAATTTCACACTTCTTGGTTCATCAATTATAAAATGTTACTTAGCTACAGATCGACAGCTCATATTCAAATACTATTAAGTTCATTTAAGTCAATGGGAGAAATTTCATAATCAACTTCTCACGACAAAATCTACATAACCATAAAATACTTTACCTAATACTGTTACAATAGTACCAACAGAATCAGATCCAAGTTCATTCTCAGCAACAACATTGTATTTCCCTCCATCTCCACTGTCAACTTTATCAATTATCAGACGACTAAAATGTTCCGTTGTATTTATGGTGTAGAATTTGCCTAAAAAGTAAAAATAAACATACACATAGTGGATTCATGTATATCATTGGATATCCATTTCAGTTTTCGGTGAATATAAAATTATCTTTAGGTATCAATTTCAGTTTTTTTGAATACCAATTTCAGCTTTAAATTTCCAATAAATATCAATTTCAATTTCACTACAACCAATTCCCATTGAAGTTCATTTGATTCCAAATTGCAATTCATTAGTTTTCAGTAAATACCAATTACCTCTTGTAAAGTTTCATTTAAATCCAAACTATGAAGGAGATGTTGCTCTTACAAAGAAGACAACAAAATATATCTCAAGTTCAATAATCTGCCCTTATTTATAGAGTACTGACATTTTTTCTACATACAAAACTTAACATGGCGTTCTACCTTTTCATAGAATTACATACACTAAAGTCTGCAAGTCTCGTTTAATTTTGTAATTTCTTGGCACATAACTGTACCCAGAAATTACATTTTTAACGAAAATATTTCAAACAAAAACTTGAACGTCATAATCCTCAAGTGTCATTTTATTATGGGAAATGTTTTCGAATTGCAATTTTATTTTGAATTCTCGGGGGCAAATGACGAGAGACCCTATGCTGACGGACAGTTTCATTCGAACCAAACTTACGGTATGAAGGAGTTTTGGTTTGAGGATAAACAAGCTGACAGAAGATGATATTGATGCAAATGACGAAACAGAATGATGACCCAAGACATCAGATAGTAATTCCTTTGTGCCAGCCCTGTTATAGGAGTTGAAACAATAAAAAATAAAAATAATTCTATCAAAAAATAATTCTATGAAATTATGCTCTAATTTTACTCACTAGAAATTATCTCAAAACTATCTCTATACCATCGAATAACAGGCTTAGGCTCTGCAGTAAAGGACATCTGTAATTGTAATTTCTGTCCTCGTTCAACCACTACATTTTTAGGACTAATTTCATGGATACGAGGTGCTTCCTTTTTTACACTATGGAAATCGTCTTCAAATTCGTTTTCGTCAATGTAACTTTCGTCTAAACTTGTCGATACTGATGGCATATTAGGAGTTCCCTGCTCATTCTGTTGTGAGACAGTGTTCGTATGATGGTCAAATGTTTGTGTATGAGATGGGGTATCGGTGGATGAATAGGAAACTTTACGAATCGGTGAATCACTTTGACTGGAGAATGTAGATAGCTGATTGGACGACATGTCTGAAGGTCCTTCTTCATCTGTTACTTCATTTGAATTATTACTGCATTCTGTAAAAGTGTAAAAAAGATATACTGTAAACCAGAAAAATTTCAGGGCAGATTTATTTTTGCTATTTTCGGGTTAAGGAAAGTAGAGCGAAAATAAAACTGTCGCCAATATTTTGATGCAACATGGTAATTTACCATCTTGACCTACAACTGTGAATTCAAGACTGCATGAAATGAAATCTATTTTCTAAACTGCAAAAAAAAAGAAAATTTCCTGGTACAGTATCACAAAATGATGCAAAGACAGATTTCTGAATGTTTGAATTTAATGATGATTTTCTCTCTTAAAAATTATTCCCTTCAATTTTGTTATTTCGGCAATGCATTTGACCTATGAGTGTATTAATTTCAGAATTGAGGAATTGACGAATAAGCTTTAACCAAAACACATTGAACCCCAATCCACCTGGACATACTTCCAACCTTCCCTTGTTTCGAAGCATTTCCTTGGGTTCAGAGGCAAAAATCTCCATGTATACTTCAAAAATCATAAATTGCAATTTAATTTTAAACACATAAAGTTACAATATATACACTGAATATGCATGCAACATAAAAATGAGATGTAAAATGATCATTCAAACAACAAATAAAGGGCTACGCCGATCGCAGCATGATACGACTGCAGCATGTCGATCACTGAAATTTCAACAAAAGTAGTTCAAAGTGAATGTGGACACAGTAAAGAGCCTGACACAATAATTAGATGGACACAAAAAGAAGCTTGACACAGTTAATAGCTGGAAACAAACTACGGAAAAAATCAGCCCTTTTGATCACTTATTGATAAATATTCTCTAAGTCAAAGGCCCATAACTCCGTCCAAAATCAATTGACCGGAACCAAACTCGAACTTCATCTGTAACTCATTATGGTAGAATCACATACCAAATATTAGCTCAATATATGGAACGGTTTAGAAAAAAAATCCGGAAAACTGATATTTTACCGAAATAGTCATAAGTCCTAGTCGGCCATAACTCCGTCCAAACTCAGTAGACCGAAACCAAACACGAACTTCATCTGTAATTTATAATTGTTGACACACATACCATGTTTTAACTCAATATATGGAACGGTTTAGAAAAAAACTCCAGAAAACTGATATTTTACCGAAATAGTCAAAGTCCAAGTCCCATAACTCCGTCCAAACTCAGTGGACCGGAACCAAACACGAACTTCATCTGTAACTCATGATGGTAGACTCACATACCAAATATTAGGTCAATATGTGGAACGGTTTAGAAAAAAAGTCCGGAAAACTGATATTTTACC
>MJUU01027194.1:22758-37394 GCA_002080025.1 Modiolus philippinarum
TTTTCAAAAACGGGTTGGGCAGGGAACGCGAAATTAAAACCCGGGCTTAAGCTTGTGCCAACAAACATCATACTAAAATTTGATAACAATCCGTTCACTAGAACTTAAGTTATGCTGTCCACAGACGCCGACGCCGACGCCAGCGCCATACCATAATACGACCGCAAAATTTTTGCGGTCGTATAAAAACCCATGGAAATCCGATGAAAAATAAAGATTTGACATATTTAGAAAATTGCAATTTAGGCCCCTTTGACCCCTAGTAGCTCAGAAACGGTAAGAGCTACGCCAAATCCATTGGCATACTACTGAAAGCTTAGATCAAGAGAATCCAAAGAAAAAAAATCTCATCGAAATCCGATGAAAAATAAAGATTTGACATATTTAGAAAAATTGCAATTTTGGCCCCTTTGACCACTTGTAGCTCGGAAACGGTAAGAGCTACTCCAATTCCGTTGACAAACTTCTGAAAGCTTAGATCAAGGGGAATCCAAAGAAAAAAATCCCATTGAAATCCGATGAAAATAGAAATTCTACATAATCTGCAAATTCGCAATTCTGGCCCCTTCGGCCCCTCATAGCTGGGAAAGGAAACAAGTTACCAAAAATCTAATAGCTGAGTGCCATATTAATTTTTCACAAGGAATCCATTGAAAAAAATAGTAATGGTGGATTACATGATACCCTGCCACGTTTCACAAAATTTCTAAGTTAAAAGGGGCATAACTCCACAACGATGTGTACCGCTGAACCCAAAACTATACTTGGCCTGTGTTTTATGGTAAACAATTTACATACCATGTTTGAAGACAGTATGTTATTTCATGCACAAGTTATGAGTACAAAACCCAAAAATTTGCAAAATTGCAAAGTTTCAAGGGGCATAACTCCAGAACCCCTTGGACCTCGGAACCCAAAATCGAACTTGATCTAAGTTTTGTGGTTAACAACTTACATACCAAGATTGAAGACCTTGAGTTATTTCATTCACAAGTTATCAGTCGGAAACCCTAAAATTCGCAAAATTTCAAAGTTTCAAGGGCCATAACTCCAGAACACTTTGGACCTCTGAACCCAAAATTTAACTTGACCTGAGATTTGTGGTAAACAACTTGCATACCAAGTTTGAAGACCCTGTGTTATTTCATTCAAAAGTTATCAGTCGGAAACCTTCGGGGGACGGACGGACGGACAGACAGACAGACGGACGGACAGACACACGACTGAGGGTATCACATAATACCTCGCCACTTCATGTGGCAGGGTATAAAAACTGCATCAAAATCAGACTTAAAATAAAAAAAATAATTTTTTTGAGACTAGCCCCTGTTGGGCCCCATTTATCTCTTGAGCGGTACATGCTACGTGAAATCCGTTGGCATACTCCAGATTGCAAATTTCCTCAGGAGCACATGGAAACAAACCCCATCAAAATCCAATAAATAATAAAGATTCTACAGTCAAATATGTGAAAACACCCAATTTAACCCTTTTTTGGCCCCTAATTCTGAAATGGGTGGGGCCAAAAACTAAAGGAAAAATGTTTCTCAAGAATGTTCCAGGACATCATACTAAGATTTGAAAACAATCCGTCCACTAGAACCAAAGTTATGCTGTCCACAGACACGAAAATACCTAATTTAACCCCTTTTTGGCCCCTTTTCGCCTCTTTTTCAAAAACGGGTTGGGCAGAAAACCCGAAATTAAAACCCGGGCTTAAGCTTGTGCCAACATACATCATGCTAAAATTTCGTAACAATCCGTTCACTAGAACCAAAGTTATGGTGTCCACAGACGCCGACGCCAGCGCCATACCATAATACGACCACAAAATTTTGCGGTCGTATAAAAATACACCAAAATGTCCTAGTAGCCAATGTGATTGAGATTTCTAAAACTTATCTTGAACAAAACCACTCAGGAGCTTTTCAATAGATGGCAGGAATGCTCCTTAAAATCTTACCTTCTACATACAAATGGCAAGAACACCTGGCAGTTCCTAAACTATTGGTTGCTGAACATACATATTCCCCGTCATCTTCAGGGTACGCTCCAGCTATCGCTAATTTTGCTGTACTGTCTTCATAGGTCATACGGAAAAACTTAGAAGGCTAAAAAGACAAGATGGATTTTTATTATCACTTGGTCAATATAAGGTGAACGTTTATTATCTCATAAACTGTTTGATTTACGACTTTGTCCTCAAATTGGAACAAAAAATAGCTTTTGGTACAATTAACACATATTTCGTTATCATGTCCATTTATTGTTTGTTTTGAGAGATATATGACTAACTTTTGAGGCTTGATACAAAGCCCCAAAATTGCTATCATAATTCAATCTGGTACATTCAAATTAGCTAAAATTAACCTGGTTAATTTGATTACTCTTAAAATAGTGAGCTAATTTTCAATCAATGGATTTTATACTTTATATAATTAATTAAAAAAAAATGAGTTAAAATTAACCTGGTTAATTTAAATGAACCTGGTTGATTTAAATGCTGTAAAAACAAGAAATCTTTGACAGAAACAATTGTTGATGGACGCCTACGGATGGATAGACAGACATACAGACGGAGAGAGGACAGACTAACTGAAAAATTTAGGGCACCAATATCTGAAAGAGAGGCCCTAATAATTAGCAAAATTTACCCTATGGATTTGAAAATTTGATACTGGTAAATAACCAGGAAAATGTCTTTTAACTGTGAAAACTTTTAAAACGATTCATTAACTTTTCTCTGAATAATTTAATTGAAGTGAGATTCCAAGATTTTCTAATTACTTTCTATTTATACCCATGCCTGGTCGTTAAGGTAAAAATTTTTTTTATTGTTGTCAAAATACGATTTTTACAGAATAAATTTTACATGGGTGTACAGCTGCAATTTTTCCAAAACATATGAAAATTAATTTTGTTATATGTACACACCTAGCTAGCAAATTTTCACACATTTAAAATACAATAAAAAATTCTAATTTACGATTTTTTTTATAAAAATAAACTTACAGAGTTTTACAGTTGCAAATTCCTTCAATTTTGACATAAAAATAAATTCATTCACTGCATTGGAAGTAAAACAGTAGTATCTATTTTTCAAACATTTAAAGTACGATAAGACTCATTTAACACATTGACGAATCTTTGTGGGTGCTATAAAGACCAAAAGATACATGGAGCGGCAATCAATGAAATCATTCTTGCATTGAGATACTAGAGTGATTAAGTTTTATAGTCCTGAAAATTTAGGCAAACAATATTATGCACCATGAAGATTTTACGCTGCAATAAACAGATTAAATTTTCAACAAATTTTGTTTACTTTTCTATCAATCTAACTGTAAAATTATAAAGAGAAAAGATTTTGCCGGGTGTATTTCTTTTTGACAGAATAAAAGTCAATAAAGTCAAAGGCCCTATGGCTAAAGAGAAATTTGTTCACTCTTTTTGCATATAAATTCCAAATTTCAAATTCCAAGGTAAAAACTTCCAAATATGAAGAGGGTGGCACAGGGTTATTTTCGTGCAGCGTGTTTGCTTTTTTTTTATTTCACGTGTTGCCGTGTTGGAGGGTCGTTATTTGCCGTGTTTCATGCAAACCAAAAAAGGGCATCTTGCAAGTCATTTTCTAATTTTTCGTTCCTCGTGTTGTAACATTTAATTTCTGGTATCCCCGTGCACGGTACCCCCCTGTGCGACCCTCTATGAAGTTCCTATTTTTTAATGTACAGCCCATCTTTGAGGGCTCGAACTGCAATAACTCAAACACCATGAATGCCTTGAACCATTTTTCTGTACTCTTTGTTGGAATTTAAGGATGTTCGTTGGTCAGATAACAAGGATTTCAATTAAATGTGATTTTTTGTTAGAAAATTGAAAACGAAAAAATTTAAGTAAAAAAAAATTGATAGGTTACCAAATAAAATTTTGAGATTCAAGTGTTTCAAAAAATGACGGGAAACTGAACTGTTGCTATTCTTATACTCAATTGTGCAATGATTATGTAATGTGAAATCTGCATGCTTATTTTGAGCTTTGAGTGTTGTGTAAATGTGCTTGTATTGTTTAAATTGCTAGCTTGTTTTTCTTTCTGCTTATGTATGTGCAAATTGACTATGTTGATTTGTGAATCTGCATGCTTAATGTTTTTTGGTATGTATGTCGGTTTCAAAAGCTCCATGGAGCTTATGTTTATTGTTTGTATAGGTACCGCCTTTTAAATAATTATTACTTGACTTGACTTGACTTGTCTGTATTACTTTCAATACTTCTTTGTTGTTTACATCATCACATTTTCTGCTTTGTGCTTTTCCCAATTTCAATACTACCTGTCAACTTTCGCAATATCATGGGATCTAGTTCCTTGTTGCAAATACATGTTACTAGGAAAATCATCGTTTTGAAATGTTGTGACCTTTTGCGTTCTTACTGTTTTCAGTCGACACAAAGTAGAGAATACCTCTTTAGAACTTCTACAGGCCATTTTGAGGGTGTTATGAGGTTAGCTCAGGACCTGATAAATCCTTATGGTCCTTTTGCTGATTTATTTGTTATTGTTACAGACAAAACAATTACCACTATCAAGTACCAAAGAGGGAAATTCTATAGCGAAAATTAAACATAAAATTGTACAAAATAATTTTTTCAACTCTTAAATTGCGTGAAATAGCCAGAGAAGAAAATACCTGCATTCTATTTGTCCAGGAAATGTACTCTGCCAAAACTATTAAGAATTTAAAAGATCTAATACATAGTCTAGCTAGTAATGAATATATGGACCTATAGATCTAGCAAAGAATGTCTATATAGGGGATATATTCTCTAAAAAATAATAATTTTACTGTCCACATACCGTCCAATAAATATGAATACTATATAGAGCAAAAATTCAAAGCTTTTTAGACTTCAGGATAAGATTTAAGTTGTGTTATTAGAGGAGTTGTTAACCCGACCAACAAAAAACACCGTTAGATACTAGCAGTTTCTATCGTACTTTCACCCAAGTGTGAATCGATGAAATCATTATCACAGTATAAACATCATGTATGCTACTCGTGATAAGTCATTATTACTGTAAATATTCAGAGCATATCCAGGATTTGAAGTTAGAAGGGGGAAATTGAATAAATATCACAAATTTCTGGACAAATTTTTGGTAAAACAATGATTTATTTATCTTTTTTTTTTACGGAGGAGGAGGGGGGATGTGGAAAGAGGCACAAGCTCCTCATTTCATGCCCTTTATCTGTGCCTGGTAATGATCTTATTACAATAATATTAACCATATTGGTAGTCGCATCTATTGTTTCTACCATAATAATGATCTCATTGATTCACACTAGACCGATAGTGTATTGTATCAGTTTTTAGAAGCATTGTTTACTTGGTTATAGCCTTTCATCTTCACAAACTTACCTCAAGAGGTATAATTTTCTGTAAAAATTCTTCATTTGATAAATCCTTTTACAGAGGAACGACAGAAAATTTTGGGTTTGTTTGTACCCATTAACAATGTAAAAATTGATTTTTTTCAACCTAATCTTTTCCATGATCTAAATTTGAATGATTTCAAAAAATGTTTCCCTTTTAATACTTCACATGTGATATAAAAATGTGTCTTTCTTTTCACATTTGAATGACTTCTGAGCAATGTTTTCTACAAAATGGAATAACTCTAAATTTGGATCAGTACATATATATTTTTATATAAAAATTTCTTAAATAACTAGTTTTTATTCCCTATCTAAATGTATATGAGTAACTTTCTGACATATGAAAGAAAGATTAGCAAGTAAAGAGAAAACTTGAAATTATTTTTTGTACACAAGAAACTTTAACCTTTTGATATCCCATATAATCAAAATTTGTTTTGTTAGTGATCAATGGGAGATAACTCAAACTTTTCTCAACATTAGTATTAGCCAAATTTTGCAAAATTTAATGAATTTGCAATATTCACTTCTATCTGCATATACCGTAAGTATTCTGATATATTTTTTCATTCTTGCATACATTTGTGAATTTGACTATTATGCCTCATGTGGGAAATAAAGAAAATAAAAAGTTCTGAATTGAAAAGTTCTAGTTTCAAGTTAATTTTTTAAGACCGTCTTACTTACCCGAAATTATCTGACACTTTTTATATATTCCCTTATATACAAGAATAAGTCCCATTTGTACCAAAAAACTCTTAAAATATTATATCTGCACAAACTCTTAATAAAATAAATTTCATTCCTTGAATATAAAATCAATTCGGAATACTACTTTGTTGACCATTCGATCAATTTACCTGGTGTTTTTTTGTGACTTTTTTAATTTTTCATTTCCTGGTATATCAAAATAACTACCTCCAATAATTCCTTTAATCTTATACAATTTTTTTAAATAGTCAAAGCTCTATACTTTTTAATTTTTTACTCAGAATTTAATACTCAAAGCAATTTTAAATTAAATTCATGATTTGTATGTGCCTTTTGTATAGACTATGCAACTTAAATGGTCCTTTTGTAACCTTCTTTCCTTGGTAATTTTTTTTCTTTTTATGTAAAAAGAAATTATTTCATACTGTCCTCAAATAATTTCTTTAATTTAACAGATATAAAAAATAATGGTCAACGTTCTCAATTCTTAAAATAAATTACATTCTTTGAATAAAGAATCTTTGCTGGTCTTTTTGTGGACCTAGAAATATTTTATCCTGATAAATCAAAAAAATTACTTTTATCCAATATTGATATCAAATTTTGATTTATCCTTTCAAAATCCCAATACATCAGCATTTAACTGTACAACACAATGTATAATCAAGTTTCCAACAAAGTAAATTTCATGACCTGTTTTCCTCTGTTGTGCAAATAGTATTTATATGTCCTTTTTTTCTATGCACTGATATTTGATGAATCAACACAGATTATCCTTTGCTTAAAATTCTACAACTCAAAATGAATTTGAGCAAAGTTTATTTCAACCTTCTTAGCTAAGAAAGTTCTATCTCTCAAAATGGATGACTGATTACAGAGACCTCTGCTCAAAAAGTACATCCAGGCACTAAACATGAATTGAATTGAGGATTAGCGCAATATTTTTAGCTGAAGAAAATTCCACCAAACCAAAAAAATCAGTTTAGATGTTTACTTCATCACTAATGAAAACTATGCTTATTTCATTTCCTTTGGACTGAGTCTATGAGAAATCCTTTGCACTGATTCTGTGTGTAAATTCACTTAAATATTTTCAATATCGTCCCTATCAACCTAAACCAGTCTTACAACTGCTCATTTTGTAATTTGTGTCAACGATTTTGTTACAATAAAATTCATATCATTATGATTTATCCCATACTTAAAGGTCAAAGCAAATTGACTTTGATGGCTAAAGCCTATTTACATTGATAATATTGTTTGCTTAGGTTTGAGAATCGCTTTCAGTCAAACCTTTTGGAAAAATGATTATAACAGGATTAACGCATGAACTTCATTTCTATAAAGCTATTACCTTGGCGATATATTTAAATGCTAGCATTTTGTAGTTTTGTTCCCTTTAATTAAGATCACTTAAAAGAGAAATTTATCTTTTGAACTGATGATTTCATTCTTGATAAAATTGATTTAATTCAAGAAAATTTGACCAAAGATTATGTACTTTTAGGTAGTACAGAGGTTTAGAACTGTGCATTATCAGTTACCTACATTTATACCCGTAGGCATTGAGAAGCACTTCTGTGCAGCCTGAGGCATAGCCGAAGGCTGTACAGTGGTGCTGAAGGGTGGTACAATCTCAATGCCTACGGGTAGAAACGTAGGTAACGGATTTATCCCCGGCTTTGTCTTATTTATTTATTTAAACTTATTTTATTGTCAAACAATACAAAGACAATAGGATCAGACACAAGTTGATATAACTTACAAGGTCTTCTCCTTAAAATACATAATAAACAATATTGACATTGTCTTTTATTGCACCGAAAAAGCATATTAATGGAAGTAAATCTGTACGAAATTTCAGCGTCATCTGTGTTGCGCAATAAAACAAGTATGATAAATATGCAGAAAATGCCACACTTTCCATGTCGAGGATGGTACCTAAGGTACCAACCTCAGACTTTGCTGTTTTTAGGCGATTTGATTTTGGGTTGATGATTTCTTGAGGTTATAAAGTTTTTGGCGCCAGTTTTTACTTACTAACGTCATAGAATATGTGACGTTATCACAAAGGAATCCCATGGCACTGGCGCTAGCAACGTTCTTAACAATGAGACGCGTGCATGGGATTTGTACCAACGGACTTCCATCCAATCAAAAGCCGGCATTCATCACAAGCCGGGGATAACATTCTTTGCATCTGACAACTAAATGGAATTCACAATCTGAATGTTGGCAAAAATGATTTTAGATGTCTCAAAATAGTTTAATAACTTGATCAAATATGCCTCTTTTATAGGATACATTTGTAACAACTTTTTCTGCAACCTCCCGTTCTATTATGAGGAGATAATTTGTTTAGAAATAATAGAAAAAAAAAGTTTTTTTGCTTTTTTTAAAAAAATAAGTTTGTTGACCTCCATTTTTTTCCATGCAAATTCAAGGCAAGTTTATTTGCTACTAATTTACCAATTTGTAAAAATTCTATTTGATGTAACTAAAATAACCCAAAAGAATGTGTTTCATTTGCTAATATTCCCTATAATTTCAACCAAAGTAGATGATTTTTACATGATGAATTTTGCACTTATATGGCTGGTGACCTTCAATTTTTATTCTATATTTTGTATGTATCAGTCTTGAACACAGCAAAAAATTCTATCTGACAGTTTTGAGACCCCTGTACCACCTTAAAGAGGGGGAGGAGACCATTTTCATCAACTTACATGAAAATTTAGAAATTCTTTTAAAATGAATGGTAGTTTTCGTGGAGTTTTAAGGACCAAATTTCAAATACTTTCAAGTTCTTGATTTTCAAAATTTTATTTTCAAGTACTTTCAACCATTTCAAGCACTTGAATAGCTTCATCATGTTTATTGCATTTTTTTTTCATTATCCTTTTTTACTCATATTTTTTTACATTACTTTTTTTACTTAATAATAACTTGGAATTTTGAGATATTTCTCTTCTACCTTAGCAAATATAAAATACTTACAGATAAAGTTCCCTTTGTTAATGAGTAACTCATTTGAATTACTTTTATATAATATAAAATTCCATACCTTAATTCTCTTGTTATTCATAGACCACACTATTTCTGGTTTTGGAATTCCAGACACTTTACATTCCAGGGTCACAGGTTGACCTTCACTGACCTTCACATCTGCAAGGTCAACAAGAAACTTTGGATGTTGTCGATGATGAGGCTCAACATGACGTTTCAGTACATGGCGGAAATCCAACTGTTCAACACTGGCTGGGGATTTTTCAAAATTAAATTTCTTTGAGTATTTCGTTTTTTTCATGTCACTTCTTGTTTCCTCAAGGGGAGAATTAGAAGAATCCTCTGAGAAATTTGAACTAAGAACCGAAATTTTACTGAGAATTTTTTTATCAGCATCATCAACGTCTAATTTTTCAAGAGGACCATATTTTGGATTCCTTTTCATACTTTCAAATTCTCGATCAATCCTTGAAAAATCTTCGAATAGTTCTTCGACTTCGCTCAACTTAGTCCTCTTCAAATTCATCATTACCGCATGTCCAGTACTTTCCGGTATTTCGTTTTCATAACTTGACCCATTTACCGCATGATATTCATTATTAAAAGCTTCATTTTCAGAATCTGTCACATTAGCACTAGAAGATATATTTTCCGTCTGTCCATAATTTTGACTAGTATCACTCTGACCTTGACCTTCATAAAGACTTTTATTATAAAACGATGATTCATTATTTTGATGTTTTGTCTCTTTCCAGCCATTTTGTTGTGGTTCAAGATTATTTGAAGGTCTTTGCACTGTTGTTTCCGGAGAGGAATACAATTTTGATAATTCGCCCCATTTTTGAACTCGCTCAATTCTTTTCTTTTCCAATTTATCCTCAATCACACGATGTTCAGTATTTTCTGACGAATCGGAAAATTCTGAGTTATCTTTCCAACTGTTAACTTTATTTGAATTCAGAGAAAATTCTATTTTTCTTCTAAGAGAAGGCGATTCCCTATCCCGAACAGAATTTTCAGGCCTTTTATTTGTGTCCGACACTGAAATATTTATAGAACTTCGTGCTGGAGAACTTTTAACAATTTTTTCACTTTTGTTTGACACAACACTGTTTTGTTCATTTTTACTCCTTGCTTCAATTTGATTCAACATGTTTCTAAAATGTGGGGAACTTTCACGACTCAGTCTTCTCGTTTCCCCTGTATTTCTTGACCTATTTTGTCTTTCGGATGATGTTGGTTTATGAACGATATCCCCTTTTGGAGGTTTATCCCTTAAACTATCCAACACTTCATTTGTATTGTTAACTAGTTTAACATTTGTTGCTAAAATTGGAGATGCATCGTTTTCTTTTTGAGCAGACGATCTTTCACGGAAACTACTTGGTCTTTGTAATTTCACAGGTGACTGTGTGGCCGGAAGTGAATTTCGCTTTCTTTGCAACATTTTCTGAAATTCATTTGGCCCACTGTCTGATTTTTCAATGACAGAAGCCCTCTTTATTGGTTTTTCAGGTGTTGTACTAATTTTAGAAGGTTCAAATTTCTGTCCAAAAACAGCTTCCATCTCCAATGAATTTGGCTGTGAAACTTCAGCGAGGAAATTTCTTTTTGACTTGTTTTCTGAAACAGGACTTGGTGACAACTTAACACTCTGTGTTTGAGGTCGAGAGGCAAGTTCCTCCTGAAGAATCATATTCTGTTTTTTACCTATAATAGTTTTTAAATCTCCATGAATAGCTGCCTGCCGTTCTTTCACTGACAAATCTGTCTTCACAGAATCACCATCATCAGCTTCTACCTTTTTCAAAATATTTGGTGACGTGATCGCTTCATTTGATCCTGTTCTTTCAATTTCTAAATTATTTACGCTTTTTGGTGATTCAGCTAACTCATTTGCAACTCGCCTTACATTCGACCTTGATCTTGATCTTTCATTCTCCTGAAAACGTTTTGGAGATTCAGATATATTTCCTACATGTATACTTCTATTGATCCCTGTGTTTACAAGTTTATCTTCGCCTTTTGACACTTCTGAAAATTTTTTAACAGCTTCTGACACTTTCACTGGTGATTTTTCTCTTTGTCTTCTGCTAATTAGACTGGAAGGACTAGTTTGGGACGATAGTGAATTTCCTGTTCTATTAATACCTGGTGACTTATTTTCAGTTTGTGGTTTAATTCTATTCAAAACATCACGAAAGTCTTCAGTTTTTTCCTGTGACCTTGGTTGACTTCTTATATTTTGCCTTTTTCCTTCAGAAAAACTACTAAATTTGTTTGGAGTTCTATTCAACATAAAGTTTGTTGTCGGAGATTTCAATGTTGACGAAGAAGTCTCAGGTTTCTCAAACATTTCAATTTTCCTATTTATTCCTCCCCTTTTTGGACTAGGTGGTGTTGATCTACAAGAAGTAACATACAATAAACGTGCATAAGTACAGGATGTAATTGTCTCCCCTTTCCCATCAAGGGCAAAAAGTCTAATCTGGAAATCTTTTCACTAAGAATTTCAAAATTATTGAATAGACCATATCTAAGCTTTGGTATCAGGATTTACCAGACCTCTTTTCAACATGTCACAGTATAGAAAACATCATGTTATGAAGCCTGAAACGTCATGAAGTAAATTCTTGGTCGCATGACGTAGAAATGCTTGTGATGTAGGGAGGGCAAATCTAAATACCAGAACTTGGATATGGTCTATTTGAAAAATATTTCTATGTTTTGATACTGATTTATATGAAATTTCGTGGAAAATGATACATCAACAAGTTAAAAAGGGATGTAATATTTAAGTCAGTGTATATTTTGTAACCATTGATTTCAGAGCTATAAAATAATAATTAATTACATGTAATCATATATAATAATAATTAATTACATGTAATCAATAATCATATATAATAATAATTAATTACATGTAATCAACTAGAGGTACTGTGGTCCACTGGGCCACAAATGAATACCCCCGCATGCCCAATATAATAAGAAGTTTAAATAAAAGGCTGATCTTTAAAGTCAACTGCGTCTTTTAATGTTATTCAAAAAACTTAATTTAGGCTAAGTATCAACATACCAATGTATCGGTAAACAGGAAGCAGTAGCGCAACAAAACTGAAAATAGCTTACACGGTACAACTCATCATCATGAAGCTCCAGACCAAATATGAAATCATTTCCACTTTTGGAAGAAGAGAAAACTTTGACGAAAAATTTTCATTAGTAGTGGTATATGAAACTAAGTATTAATGTATCGGCAAACAGGAAGTAGTAGCGCCACAAACATGAAAATATCTGACACTGTACAACTCATCATTTGGAAGCCTAATGCTAAATATCAAATCATTCCCACCTGTAGAAGCCGAGAAAACTTTGACAGTAAAAGTGTTACGGACGGACGGACGGAATGACGGACGGACGGACACCACCATCACTATATACCCTCCGCTTTTACAAAGCGGGGGTATAATAATCAGATGACTGTTGATTATAATTGAACCTTTTTTAAAAAAAAATTTAAAAAGCGCATAAATATTAAGTGTTTTTGCTAAAAAAAAGTACACTGTATTTCCTTGCAACACTTTATTCTCAGGGCTATTCCATTAAAATGGGTGTTGGAGGGTAGGAAGGGTCATTCTCAGTACATGTATGTGGCCAGTATTTGCACATTAAGTTTTCTACGAAAAAGATTGCTGGTTTTGGGTGTATTTTGAAGGTCCTTTCCTACCAACCCACATACATTTTAATGGAATAGCTCTCATGATGGTCATGTTATCAGTCATGATGCTTGAAATCAAATACATGTGTATTACAAGGTTAGTGACCATGTTACTTGCAATTGTTTCAGAGACAGTGTATGTAAAGACATACCTACGTCAGAAAACCAGGTTTAATCTGGATTTGATAATCTATGTTAAGAAATAATAATTGATTGCTTTGGAAAACAGAATTATCAATCGATTAAACATCACTAGGTATAAACAAGATGTGTTTGTGAAACACTACATATGCCCCCAGATTCAAATTTTTACACCTTTTTGACCTCTATGACATTGACCTTTGAACTAATTTTTTTTGCATATTTATGTTCCTCTTGACTAGACCTAAACACTTGCCATGTATCAAAAGTCTACCTTATATAATTCAAAAGTTATAGCCAAGGTTAAAGTTTTGGACACACAGACAGACACACAAGACACAGACATACAGACACACAGACACACAGACAGGACAAAAACAATATGCCCCCCGATCCTCGATCTGGGGGCATAAAAATACCTTTTTCTGATTGGTGGCTCAGATGATGATGATGATGATGAAGAATCTTTTTGAGATGTTCCCTGAATACTACTTGTTGATTCTTGAATTGGTGACGTAATTTTTTGAGATGTTCCCTGAATTCTATTTACAGACTCATGAGACGGTGAAGAATGTTTTTGAGATGTTTCCCTAATTCTGATTGGTGACATAGGAGATGATGACATTTTCTTTTGAGATGTTCCCTGAATAGATAATTCTATTTCTGTTGAGAGGCTCCCTGCAGAATTCAGCAGAAGACAAGTATATTTCCCACAATCCATCTCTGAGATGTCTTTAATTTCTAGAATGGAATCGTCGCCATGTGTTATCTGCAAAAGAAATAGAATCCTTCAAAAAAAAAGAGGGAAAATTTCCACCATATGTGAAATTCATGTACATTTCAAATTAACATAAATTCTATTATAATTGGTCAAAACATTATCTGTATATTTGATTTGAATAAACAGTTAAAATTTTCAGTGTCACCAGTAAAAAAACGTTTTTTTTTAACTTTAAAATCTATGAATGAGCCCTCAGATATAAGAGTAATGTACATTTATTGCTAAATAGGGGGAAAACTATTTGTATTTGAGACATAAAAGAGATTTATCCCTTAAGTTCAAAACATAGAAAGCAGCCACAGCCTGCTAAGCTCACCTCGTTGCGCAGCATTGTCACATTTAAACATGTCAGTAAACAGGGATGGACTTTAATAATTCTTTTTAATGGATTCATTCATGCATAAAATGTAGGTTACAGTCAGCATCCGAAGCATGCATTGTTGTTGTCTTCCCAAAATGCAACATACATACCAATATGGTTGATGTAGGACATGTCAGTAAGTGGAAATGGACTTTAACCATTCTATCTAACCAAGTCGCTCATGTGTAAAATATAGGTCACAGTCAGCATCCGAAGCATGCATTGTTGTTGTCATCCCCAAATGCATCATATATACCAATATGGTTGATGTGGGACATGTCAGTAAGCAGGAATGGACTTTAACCATTCTACCTAACCAAGTCGCTCATGCGTAAAATATAAGTCAGAGTCAGCATCCGAAGCATGCATTGTTATCGTCATCCCCAAATGCTTCACACATACCAATATGGTTGATGTGGGACATGTCAGTAAGCAGGAATGGACCTTAACCATTCTTCCTAACCAGACACCGACGCTCAG
>MJUU01027194.1:47555-60388 GCA_002080025.1 Modiolus philippinarum
ACTTAATTTTCGCTATATTTGCAGGTATTCTGATTTAGTAAAAATTTATTACCGAGAAATATAACTATATATGATATTCTACACTTAAGTACCCATGAAATTAATAACTTAAATGGTAAATATTATGATAAGAAATTGCTACTATTTTGTACGGAAAAATGTGTGCATCAACCGAGGGTCAATTGATATGGGTCAAGAACAATAACCTAGATAATATGGAAAAGTTGATGTCTTAATCTGTTTATCACATACCGTATTCGACCCAATAAGCGCCCAGGGTGCTTAGAAAATTCAAAAACGGGGGCGCTTAATTGAATCGGCAAAACCAGAATTTATGCATGTCCGCTACCGTTATTATTATTGAGTTCTATAATGCGTCTTTAACTTCCTGTTGTTTAAATCGTGGTGAAACGAGAAAGTAACAGTAATTAATCACGCGAATTCGGCATAAATAAATAGATATCGTTACTCAGGAGTTATGGGAGGTTGTGGGAGGTATGTAAACATTCTGTTTCTTAAAATTACTGCGATAATATATCCGCTTAAAACTCAAACATCGGCAAAAAACGTAAATTTTGGCAGATTGGGAGTTTTGAGGGGGCGCTTGTGCATTTTGACTTTGAAAAAGGGTGAGGGGGGCGCTTATTGGAGCAGGGGCGCTAATAAGGTCGAATACGGTATATAAAATCAGGAGTTATAGGAATACCCAGGCTATTAACCCTTTCTCATCCCTGGAAGGCTGATATGGCTATATCAGCATGGGTATGTCGATATCTGTGGTTTTACTTACGGCCTAATTACATATGCAAATCAAAACATTTAAGTGCCAAGTATATAATAAATTCTGATACAGTGAAACCTGTCTATTCAGACACCTGAGTATTCCATTTTCCTGCCAAATCCGACATAATTTTTGAGTCCAAAAGTCAGCTTTTTATGTTTTCTTAAGGATGTTCACTTGTCATGTTTATGCATTCATGTCAGATGTTTGGATTTCTCTGGTTTTATCCATTTAAATGCTGTATAACGTTTTGCCCTGTGACCCCTTATTATTTATCCATTATTTCGTTTTATACATCTTTGGAGCATTCTGACAAAATTTTATTCAATTGGTGTTATTCTGTCACTTTCATTGCTGGATAAACATTGCTCATGTTAAACCTATGAAAAATGCAAAGGAGTTCAGTTTCCCGCCATTTTTTTAAACACTAGTATCTCAAAAATTACATCGGTAACCTTTCAATTTTTTGGGCTTAAATAACTTCTTTTTCAATTTTCTAATCACATTTAATGGAAATCCTTGTTATTTTAAAATTGACCAGCGAACATCCTTAACCTGAGTATTCCGAAATCCTGTGTAATCCAACATATCTTTGTAGTACCATACTGTGTCAAATTATACAGATTCCACTTTATATGACCAATAACAAGAAACAGAGTGACTTACTACAAATCTAAAGCACCACTTGCATCCATTTAAATATAAAACTGTGATATCACTTTCATAATACACTTCCCCTTCCTTTCAACATAGTAAATATCATATGTAAAATCATTTTTCATATGCAAATGGAAACTCAAGGAAACTGGCATTTCCTCTTAGGGTGTGTAACCTCTAATGATATGGTTTTGTTTCAGATTTTCCAATTTCTATGAATTTATAGATTATTAATGAATCAAAAATTATTGTGTATACACTGATTCAATTTTTTTTCTTCAAAGTGTAATCATGAAGACTTCAGACAAAACTTCAAAACTTTATAATTACAATGTATAATACAGGTAGCCACTTTAAATCACTTGATATATTTGTACCCCCCTTCCCCACCCACAGGTCATCCTCTCAAAAATCTGCAACCTAGAACCTAGAGAGATCCAAAACTATTTTACATGGTATACAAGTCCCCATACTTATTCTCAACGCCAAATTGCAAAAGGCTGCAAGATGTGGTTCCAGAAAAAATGCGACAGAAGTTCCGTCAAACAGGAAGTGGGCATGGAAGAGATCCCAATCTCTGTTACACAGTATAAGTCCCCATACTGATACTACATGTCGAATCGCAGAAGGCTGGGATATACGGTTCTTGAGGAAAATGTGATAAATTTTTTGTGACCCAGATGGCTAAAAATATTCTAAGTTCCGTCAAACAGGAAGTGGGTATGCCAGACATCCTTAACTCTATTATATGTCATAGGCCCCCATACTGATACTCATTGTTGAATTGCAAAATGCTGAAATATGTGGTTCCTGAGAAAAATGTGACAAAAATTTTCAAGACGCAAAAATTTCTGANAGACCAATGTTTTTTAAGTTTGTCTCAGTCCCAATTTGAATTAAATTAATTTCCAGCAAAATCTGTTGCTTTATGCAGCCTTTCCAATTTTATTTTGATTGAAATACCAGTACATAGTCGTTTCCGACTTTGTTCAAAATTACAACTTCTTTGTGATTTCCTCTCAACTTGCATTTTGCCATTGAAGAGAATTCAAACTAAATTTTGACGTAAAATATAACCTCTGATGATAAACATAAAACTTTATTCCAAAGAATTGCTTGCAGCTCAACACCAAAGCAGAAGACTTTAAATCATACCTTGCTATGATACACAGCATACGACAAGAGCATCAAGGAAAAGGGGGAGGGGAGGGATACTTGTACTTGTTTTCACCTGTAAAAAAATTACTATAATTGGATTTATATTCCCAATTAATTTCATTATCAAAAGTTGATGTTCAAATAAAAACTAATTATTAGAAGGAGCTCAAAGATCTCAAAAGTTACATGATCTGAAATGTTCCTATGATATACATATATATCTTTTGTACTATAAAAGTCTTTATCTTTAAAACATAGAGCTTTGAAGAATGACTGTCGCGCTCCGCAAAAGTGACTAAAGCTTTCAAAATCCTAGAATAAACCTTGTATATTTGTACCCCCTTCCCCACCCACAGGTCATCCTCTCAAAAATCTGCAACCTAGAACCTAGAGAGATCCAAAACTATTTTACATGGTATATAAGTCCCCATACTTATTCTCAACGCCAAATTGCAAAAGGCTGCAAGATGTGGTTCCAGAGAAAAATGCGACAGAAGTTCCGTCAAACAGGAAGTGGGCATGGAAGAGATCCCAATCTCTGTTACACAGTATAAGTCCCCATACTGATACTCCATGTCGAATCGCAGAAGGCTGGGATATATGGTTCTTGAGGAAAATGTGATAAATTTTTTGTGACCCAGATGGCTAAAAATATTCTAAGTTCCGTCAAACAGGAAGTGGGTATGCCAGACATCCTTAACTCTATTATATGTCATAGGCCCCCATACTGATACTCATTGTTGAATTGCAAAATGCTGAAATATGTGGTTCCTGAGAAAAATGTGACAAAAATTTTCAAGACGCAAAAATTTCTGAGTTCCGTCAAACAGGAAGTAGACATTCAAGAGATCCAAAACTCTCTTAAACGGTATAGGTCCCCATACTTAAACTCCATGCAGAAGGCTGGGATATGTGGTTCATGAGAAAAATGTGAAAGAAATTTTAAATGATGCCAATGCCAGACGCAAGACAGCATAGTGAGTCCTATATGTCGCCACTGTGTGAACACAGGCAACACAAAAATGAACCTGGGTAGGTAGGACTAGGCTGATGAAAGCCTGGGTAGAGCATTTATTGCTTGAAAACTATCTACACTATAGGAATAGGCTCAATAACATTTATCAGCCTCTGTAATCCCTTTATTGGAAGCATGGGATAAGTACATGGCCTTTTTCACCATATAAGACTGTCAGCTTTGCAAACTTAATATTGAAAATACAAAGTATTAGCGCAAATTCAAGATTTTTTCAATCTTTCAAAACCAGTCTGTAATCCAGATGGAATTCATTTATCTTGAAAAAGCATTACTTAATAAAAATTAATATAAACGCATCAGACAAAACTCATCCTACAGACAAGATCTATACATACTTTGCTACTAAAGAAGCTTGGGGAAAATCAAGGATTGTCTCTCATGATATAACTAATCATGTCTCCCACATTGTTTCTACATGATATAATTAATTCTATTGACAGAAATCATTTCAAATGACATCCCCAATAACTCCCTAACTCTTATTCTCATTCAAATAACTGGTTAGAATACACCTAAGGAAGTTATAGGATAACAGGTATTCCTCAACATATTTTATTTTATATGCACTGATGAGTTGTCAGAATTGCAAATTGATCTTTTACTTCAATAGTTGAATGCTAAAACAAGACTTCTCCAGAACTCAAATTTACTATCTACTACAAACCCATCCCCCATACCGAGGCATTTACTATCATTGGAACCGAAAAGGTAGAAACTAGTTGTATTTAAAGACACTCATGAAAAACTTGCCTATATTTACATTTAAAGTTATTTTTTTATGAAACTAAAAGAAGCACTCAAAGTTCTGGTGAATTTCACATTTCTTGGAAAAACATACCTGATTTTCTGATCACCTCCCTTTGAACCGTAACTTTTGCCTTTATCTGATCTATTCCAACATCGTTCTCGGCTATACATTTGTATGAATCTGTATCTGACACTTCCATATTCTCCATAATTAAACGCACAGTAGATCCATCAAACTCAATCTTTGAAGCTCTTGAAGATTTAATTTCCTGTTGATTTTTGTACCACCTTATAGAAGGCCTTGGATATCCTGGAGAAAAGGAAATGTGTTATATAAATAGTGTCAATTTGATGAAATATTTGTGGTGTTTAAAGTAGTTTTTAAACTTAACTACTATAAGTTTTACTTTAATGTCAAGGACACTTTCTGAGCAGAGGTTAGAATTATTGGTTAGATGATTTTTGATCCTCATTTTGTATGGTTTGACCTCCTCAGTCTTTCTTGTGTGAGATTTGGATGTGTTATATAATTGGAAGAAACTAAAAATCATGAATTTGATTTTTTTTTCAATAAATCAAATAGAATCTGCCTCTGGGCATTTTCTTTCTCATAGCTAAAGAATGGTTACTCCTTAAGTTTGTAATATCAAGGTTTTAAAAATTACATTTTTATTTATTAGAACATCGATTATAACATCGAAATGGGCCTTACTGCAACATTAAAATTGAAATGCAGTTTTGCGTGTCACCCAAATTGTAATGGTCAAATTCCTCAGTGGATAGATGATCTCGATAATATTATATCCTTAAACTCTAACTCAGTTGGTCTTTGACTTTAGACACTTATAAACTATTCTTCAAGACCTGCATAACATAAGAAAAGCCTGGGTCAGTGTGTGTGCAAAATTTTGTAATGCATCATAGTGGATAAGATGAAGAGATTTCCAAAGCCAGAGACAATTTCAACAAGATTGCTACATGTAGCTATAGGTCCCCCGCCGCTGCAGTTAAGTAAAAAAAGTCCCATTTCTCATGTAAAATTTTGCGAATCAAAATGGCGGCAGGATATGATTAACTGCATTAGGTGGCAAATAGCCAAGCAAAATTTCAGCAAAATGCCTTAATTGGATTATGACGAGATGTGTCCACAAAGTCTTCCTATGTTGTTGTATGCATTAAGTCGATAATGTCCCATAACTCACATAAAATTTGTCCAATCAAAATGGCGATGTGATATGATCTAGTACATATAGCGACTAACAATCCTGTAAAATAAGAATGAATTTGAACTCGCAGTTTCTGAAGAGTTGCGTCCACAAGATTTGCCATTTTATAACAATGTGGAAATAATCGAAGTCCCATAACTCCCACAAAATTTAACAAATCAAAATGGGGATGCGATATGATCTAGTATTAATGGTGACTAACAATCCTGTATAATTTGAATGAATTCTGACCAGCGGTTTCTGAGGAGTTGCGTCCACAAGATTTGCCATTTTATAACAATGCGGAAATAATCAAAGTCCCATAACTCCCACAAAATTTGACGAATCAAAATGGCGATGCGATATGATCTAGTACTAATGGTGGCAAACAATCCTGTAAAATTTGAATAAATTCTGAACAGCCGTTTCTGAGGAGTTGTGTACACAAGATTTGCCATTGTATAACAATGTGGAAATAATCAAAGTCCCATAACTCCCACAAAATTTGACGAATCAAAATGGCCATGCGATATGATCTAGTACTAATGGTGACTAACAATCCTGTAAAATTTGAATAAATTCTGACCAGCAGTTTCTGAGGAGTTGCGCCCACAAAAAACGTGACACACGGACACACGGACGCACGGACGCAGACCATTACCATGTCCCTCCGTCGCGTTGCAGAGGGGGACAAAAATCTGAAAAGTGATCATCCTCAAATGTTCAAAAAGAGCTTGAGTGATGACATTTTCTGGTCCTTACTCTTGTAAATGTAGTAGTCAGTTTGCTTACTTTTACATATAGTTCTTTTCATATTTAGCATATTTAGATGGTTTAATTGAAGTTCAAAGGGATGAAAATAAAACAGTGAGATTTTTCTCACGTTTCAAAATTGAAATCAAATGCACTTAAAAAGTTAAAGTTTATAAACAAGAAAATCTACCTATGCATTGTTCCTTTCGTGTTTAATAGAAAAATGGGACTTTTGAAATAAGAAATATATAAGAGGGGTTACAGATTATTTTCAAGAAATCTCTGTGCTAATTCTGTTGCAGTTTGCAATCTAATGAATCCCATTTTCTTTCTTCCCTTACAAATATTGGCTGCAAACTAATGAAATTGCAGTTTCCATTATTTCTAAAGCATTACCACAAAGCCTGGTCATAAAAATAAAAATTTGTAATTCATGAACATGGAAAGTGGAGTGGAGAGCCGTAAACTATAAACGATATGAGTGGAAAGTGGAGTGGAGATAACTAGACTCTAGCTGTAAACTATAATCGATATGAATGGAAAGTGGAGTGGAGAGTCGTAAACTATAATTGATATGAGTGGAAAGTGGAGTAGAGAGCCGTAAACTATAACAGATATGAGTGGAAAAAGGAGTGGAGTTACAACTAAACTAAACACTAGAAACTCATGCAGTGGTAGATAGGATCTAGTTCTTAGTAGACTGAAGTGTAAAATACCTGTAACTTTGGACTCGAGGACAAGTTTTCCACCAGCATTTATAACTTGGTCTGACAAAGGATTTATGAACTTTGGTGGTATACTTCTGGTACCTGGCGCTGTAAAATAAAATATGAATGTTTATAACTTTTGAAAAGCTGGTCATAAAGTTGCAATATTTTTTGCCTATCAAAAAGTTACTTCCTTTCAAAATACCAATACTAGTACTTCCATGAGCTAAGTGGTTTTTCTCAATACAATATATAAAGTGTTAACTTTTATTTTCATCATACAAAATATTTTATTTTTACAAAACAAACCAATTTCAAAGAGTTGTTCCCCTTCAATAAAGTTATATATTTTTTTTCTTATCGTGTCCTCCAAGCTATTCTTGGCCGTGGAATTCTGAATATGAAAAACAGAGAACTAAATATGATAGCTAAAACCTTTTTGATCATCTTTGCCTGCAATGTCATCCGTTGTCATCCGTTGTAGAAATTTTTTACAAAGCTAGTGAAACCATCAGCCAAAAATCAAAATTTCCTACAACATTTTTAATCTTTACTTATCTACATTGTATATTGTAAAATTATCATTTCTATTAGTCAACAAGATATATTTTGTTTTAAGACATACCTCCAAGATGTTTGCAAATGAAACATGATTTTGAATCCATTGTAAAAACAAAATCCTTTCACTTTTACAAGACATCGAGGATTGATGTCACTATCTATGAAATTAGCACATCTAATTTCAATTAACGAGTTTCTAATCAATTGTACAAATCAACGTGATGAAAGTTACATTGAAATCAATTCCTTCTTATGGTAATATACTTTTGTTTAATGCAATTAAATATATGTGAAGTATTGTTATATCACGACTGGGAAATGTCGTCTTAGTAGTAAATTGTTATTAGAATTATTGGTATATTGTAAAGACTTGGGTGGGTTTATGAGTGAAATTTCATCAGATCGTGTCATTTGTATCTCGGAATAATAGAATTAGTCCATGATATAGTGATTTCAAAAGCTAGAAGTTGATTAAAAACTGAAATTTTGAAGAAATGTGTCTCTAGAACATGAGAATTGCTCTTTTCTATTAAAATCTTAAAATAGTGTTTTCAGATTGCTTGAGATTTAAAGATTTGAATGCACAGACAGACAGACACTCACACACACAGTCAGGACAAAAACATTATCATGCCCCCTTATCCTTGATCTGGGGCATAAAAACAAAACATCGAAGGAAAATATCGAAAATGTGTGATTCTCATGCATATTGAGTGAGACTTGACAAGCCTGTTTTCAAAAATGTCTGCCTCAATATACCTGCCATCCAAGAAATGCCCCTGAACTAAAATTTTATTAGTATTTTGAAAAACAACTTTTGCCATATCTGTAGTGGCCAACATATTTATGGAATGATTTTTACATATAAAATGAAAAAAGTTATTATTTCGGCCAGGTGAGCTAATGAAAAAAATATTTAAATATATTGTCAAGAAATGTGTTTAAGATATTAGAAATAACATCAAATTTTTTTTACTGATGGTATATTTTTTTGTTTGTTGTGTAAGGAGGTCCTTGACATTTACATAAATATGACAATCGTATGTAAATCCGAATCTTCTCTCACCGATTCAAACATAATTTAGGTCAGATTAAGTATCATTCGATTTGACCCTGAAAAGGTTGACATTTTTAAGCCTGGCCCGATACAAATGTTACATACATAAGCCTGTTATTTATAAATCATTTACGGCAGAAAAATGATACTAAGATGGCATCAAATTACTCTGATGTAAGATTTAAATAATAAATACATTTTCCGCAGAGTGATACGGATTATTAATCTCACTACGGGATACGGGAAAACAGTTACAAGTGTTCTTTTCTTTTCATTTCAAATGTTTCGAATTATTCATGTGCCAAGTAAACAAACACAAAATGTCAAACAAGACTTTTTCTTGTTTGGTTATTTTTTAAAAAAATCTTATATTCTTGTCAAACCTATTAAACAAGAGGCTCTCAAGATATTTTGGATAGGAGTGCAGTTCTACTGTCACCTTTCATGAAGGGGACCATTGAGTCTAATTTTGGTTCCTATTGACTAAATATTTTCAGAGGAGAACATCTTTAAATGCTTTCCGATAGGCTTCCGATAGGTCTCAAGGTTAAACTATGTTCCCCACTGGGGCCATCTTGAATGCCATGCAGACAAGCCGAGCAAATTTTTCAAACGGGAACAACTATGGCCCATTGTGACCAAGTATGTTTTCATTATTGGCTATGTAATTTCAGGAGAAGATCTTTTAATGTTTTCCCAATGGGTCAAATGTTAAAACTGTTCCCCACTGGCAGACATCTTGCATTAAGCAAAGACTTGAAAAACAACTCTTTTGCAGGGTGGCAACCTAAAGACTATTGTGGCTAAGTTTGGTTCCAATTGGCTAAAAAGTTTCAGAGAAGATCTTTGAAAGTGTTTTCCCATGGGGGTCCAATGTTAAAACTATGATCCCTGCTGGCGGCCATCTTGGGTATAGCACAGATCTGAAAAACAACTTTTTTGCAGGGGACTATCTAAGGACTATTGTGGCCAAGTTTGGTTTTAATTGGCCAAGTAGTTTCAGAGGTGAAGATCTTTGAGAGTGTTTTCCAATAGGGTCCAATGTTAAAACTATGATCCCCGCTGACCCCATCTTGGATATAGCGCAGATCTGAAAAACAACTTTTTTGCATGGGACCATCTAAGGACTATTGTGGCCATGTTTGGTTTCAATTGGCCAAGTAGTTTCAGAGGAGAAGATCTTTGAAAGTATTTTCCCATAGGGTCCAATGTTAAAACTATGATCCCCGCTGGCGGCCATCTTGGATATCGCACGGATCTGAAAAACAACTTTTTCGCAGGGGACCATCTAAGGACTATTGTGGCCAAGTTTGGTTTTAATTGGCCGAGTAGTTTCAGAGGAGAAGATCTTTGAAAGTGTTTTCCCATAGGGTCCAATGTTAAAACTATGATCCCCGCTGGTAGCCATCTTGGATATAGCCCAGATCTGAAAAACAACTTTTTTGCAAGGGACCATCTAAGGACTATTGTGGCCAAGTTTGGTTTTAATTGGCAATGTAGTTTCAGAGGAGAAGATCTTTGCAAGTATTTTCCAATAGGGTCCAATGTTAAAACTATGATCCCTGCTGGTGGCCATCTTGGATATAGCGCAGATCTGAAAAACAACTTTTTTGCAGGGGACAATCTAAGGACTATTGTGGCCAAGTTTGGTTTCAATTGGCTCAGTAGTTTCAGAGGAGAAGATCTTTGAAAGTGTTTTCCCATAGGGTCCAATGTTAAAACTATGATCCTGCTGGCGGCCATCTTGGATATAGCCCAGATCTGAAAAACAACTTTTTTGCAGGGGGACCATCTAAGGACTATTGTGGCCTAGTTTGGTTTTAATTGGCAAAGTAGTTTCAGAGGTGAAGATCTTTGCAAGTATTTTCCCATAGGGTCCAATGTTAAAACTATGATCCCCGCTGGCGGCCATCTTGGATATAGCCCGGATCTCAACTTTTGCAGGGACCATCTAAGGACTATTGTGGCCATGTTTGGTTTCAATTGGCTCAGTAGTTTCAGAGGAGAAGATCTTTGAAAGTGTTTTCCCATAGGTTCTTATGTTAAAACTATGATCCCCGCTGGCGGCCATCTTGGATATAGCCCGGATCTGAAAAACAACTTTTTTGCAGGGGACCATCTAAGGACTATTGTGGCCAAGTTTGGTTTTAATTGGCAAAGTAGTTTCAGAGGAGAAGATCTTTGAAAGCATTTTCCCATAGGGTCCAATGTTAAAACTATGTTCCCCGCTGGCGGCCACCTTGGATATAGCTCAGATCTGAAAAACAACTTTTTTGCAGGGGACCATCTAAGGACTATTGTGGCCAAGTTTGGTTTCAATTGGCCCAGTAGTTTCAGAGGAGAAGATCATTACGCCGGACGGACGACGGACGCAAAGTGATGGCAAAAGCTCACCCTGGCATTAGCCAGTTGAGTTAAAAAACAAGAGGCTCTCAAGAGCCTGTATAGTTCATCAATACTTTTATCACATCGATCAGGCGTTGGTTAAATTTGCTAGATCATTCTTTAATTTCTAGCAAATTTAACCAACGCCTGACCAATATGTGATAAAAATATTTCTGCTCTCTAGTGAGAGAACAATTTTTTACTCACCAAAAATTCCCCACCAAATCTATTTGATACATAATCCTCGGTGTTTTGCATTATGTCATTAGAGTAATCCTCGGTGTTTTACATTACGTCATTAGACATGTTAGAGAAACATTTTCTACAACTTAAACATGTTAATTATGAAATTTCTGACTTCTTCTTAAATAAATTTTCAAATGTTTATTAACTCGACAAGCCTTGTTTTCAAACATTTTCAAAATTTATTTAACTCGATGTGAGAAATTCCATAATCAACTTAGTTCTTGTTGTAGAAACTATATTTCTCTAATTTCTAGCAAATTTAAGGTAGTAGACCTAGGTTAAGGGAGATAACTCTTTAAATCAGTAAGGCATTTGAAACACTCAGTTTCAATGAATTTTCAGCATTTATGTGAAAAGGAATAAAAATCATCCATGTTACTTAGAAGCTTTGAATATATATATTTAAACAAACATATGTGTAATTTTTAATAGCTATGTCCATTAAGGATGCAGGGGATAGTTTCCTCTCTCTGCCCCCTCACCTAAACAACGTCAGTAGAATACCGAAGGAACAAAGCACAAGATTACACAAATCAAAGTCCAGAGGCAAGGCAAAAGTAAGAACACCAAAAGACGGAAGACCAAAGACACCACATGCCCACAAAACACAATAACATTACATATACAACACAAACCAGAGGCTCCCAGGAGCCTGTATCGCTCACCTGGCTTTCAGTTGCCACAATCAAGGTAACATTGTAAGTTATACAGATGATCTTCAGTTTCTCAAACTTTCGTATATAACACCTCCAATATCTTGAACTGTTTTTAAAGTCTGATCATGTTTTACTATATTTCAGAATCCCTATATTTCTTTGTTGGGCTATTTTGACAAAAAACATTCTTGCTAAGGACCACTTTTGACACCAGTTTTAAAGTCGAGATGTCATTTTGTTAATGGCGGTCAACAAACAATTTTCAACATCGGTTTTGAAGTCGCAACATCAACATCTACTTGAAAATCAAATTTCATTGAAATCAGACAATGTTGAATTTTCCCGCCTTTTTTGGCAGCCATTTTAAAAATGGCGGTCAAGGAACAATTTTGAAGTTATGACATCAAGACCAATTTGGAACCAAATGTCATTGAAATCGGACAATGTTGAATTTTCCCGCCTTTTTTGGTGTCCATTTTGAATATGGCGGTGAACAAACAATTTTCAACACCGGTTTTGAAGTTGCAACATCAATATCTATTTGGAAACCAAATTTCATTGAAATCGACAATGTTGAATTTTCCTGCCTTTTTGGCGGCCATTTTGAACATGGCGGTCAACAAACAATTTTCAACACCAGTTTTGAACTCGCAACATCAATATCTATTTGGAAACCAAATTTCATTGAAATCGGACAATGTTGAATTTTCCCGACTTTTTTTGGCGGCCATTTTGAAAATGGCAGTCAAGGAACAATTTTCAACATCAGTTTTGAAATCCACAGCATGGCAAACATTTCATCAATTTACACTTAACCTTCATCTTCTATAGTTTTGGAAATAAAAGATGAAAAATATGAAAATTTTAAAAATTCGGTGAAAAAA
>MJUU01027194.1:80352-90577 GCA_002080025.1 Modiolus philippinarum
GAAGACAGAAGGCTTCGAGGGTTAATGACCCTCCCTTTCTTGTCCCACCCTTCTGGTTTTCCTTTTGTTATGTTTTTCTAGGCAGCAAAATTTTTTGCTCTCCTTTTACACTTTGTTATATTCCGTTAGCATACGGTCTTATCTGTAAAGTGAGGCAGTTTACCAGCTTGTCACGACTTATATAGGATCAGGTTATTTAAAATCACTAAACTGTGAAGTAGGCACGTGCGGCGGGAAAAGTAGTAAAAGTTCACCTTTAACCCTCGAAGCCTTCTGGCTTCCTCATATAATGCTCCTCATCCTTCCCATCGGAGATGCTTGGATGAGGATACATTATTGTTATTGACAAAACTAATATACCAGAGAAAGGGCTCTAAAGATATCATACAGAACTTAGAGAAATAGTTACATTCTTTTTACAGATGGTCAATTTACTTGCTGCAGTAAACATTGTTTGAAACACAAGACCTATTATCTACACATGATAAGTAAGTTTTATGCTAGCCTATGCATGACCTTTTCATGTAATATTTTTTTGTTCAGTTCGCATGTCCTTTTTGAATATCCAATGTCCAAGAAATCAAAATTCAAAATGAAATAGGTCACATGTCAAATTTCACCAAACAACAACTTCTTATTGGGTCTACTGCTCTGATCTTTAATCTAATATCGTCATTGTCTATCAGAAAAGGGAGACCACTAAATGACACCATAAATCTCTATTATTTAAAACCTTACTTTAACATGAACCTAACTCAGGTTCCCTAATAAATCATAGTGAAAATATACACCTGAATTTTTTAAAACTGTTGGGAAATTTTTGCTGATTAATGTATATGAACTCTCCAGGCTGCATAATATACAACAACAAAGGCAAATAATATCTTGGTACATAAATATTTTACGGAAAAGGCTTATCCATGAAATATCACTCAATTTAAAATTTTTTTTCATTTTTATCTTTTATCCTTTGTTTAATGAAACTTGTTGTTTTTTTAGATTTTAATATTGACCCATTTTAACAGTTTACATAGGAAATATGAAAGGATATGGAGTGAATGTACATGTGACAAAAACGCACACGATACATAGAGAACTCCAGTTTATCAAGGACAGGGCTTTTATTCCTGTCTACATCTTGATGTCGCCTGAGGGTCTTCAACTATGTCAATTTCTGTATATATTATAAAATATTTCCATTTGACAATGTTCAAGGACTTGCAAAACATGCAAAACTGACTACAATTTACAAAGCACTTCATATCTCACATTTTGTATTTTTTTGCAATGATATTTGTGTCTGTTTTCCATGTATGATACAAGACAACAGGGAGATTTTGACATCTTAAACTACCTACTGAGTCAGACAAATACAATATATAATAAGATACTAATAGTTTTCATAACGAGAAAGAATTGTATATCGATGGATATCAACTAGAGTTATGTAATTTCAAAATATAAAAAAAATGAGCCTTTGGCGAGTTTTTTATATTTGAAATTAAATAACGAGAGTTGATATCCAACGATATACAATTCTTCCGAGTTGTTAAAACTATTTATCTTATGATTTTCATAATATTTAGTGCAGAACTGCTGTTTTCTGTTTCAAATAACAACACCGTTGCTAGGTAATGTTAATCACGGCCAACAAGATTTCAAAGTTGTCCAATAGAAACGTCGAACAAGTACTAGCACATCACGCGTGATGTGTTATTTCTTGGCGCTCGACCAATGAAATTCTTGTAAAAGCAATTCAACAAGTTCATATCTAACTCCAGCTTCAAAGTCTCGTTGTGTACCACAAATAACTATCCATGCAAGGAATAGATAATAATCATGCATCATAAGAGAAATGTTAATATTCTAGAAATTGGAATGTTAGCACATGTCTTAAAACTCCTAATGCAAATCACATATACATAAATGATTTGTGAAATAAAAAATTCTCGCAAAAAAATTATGAACCAACCATAAACCATATGAAGAACAAGGGCTTTAATTAGACATGAATTCTAAATGATTCAAGTTTAAAAAGTTTCGGCATAATTTCATTACAGAAGAAACCGCATTTTCTGTAGTAATAGAAGAGCCTATTCCAGAATTTTAGTGTATCAACCTTTCCATTTAAATTAAAGAGCCTGCATAGATTTCCGAATTTATAAGTATCAACTTTTACATTCAACTATATGTAAATTATGCAATACATAATGGATTAGCGACTACTTTGTGTTTTTCACACGTAGATATGAAGGACAATACGACCGCATACCACTTAACATACTTCAGTGTATATTTTCCTTACTTAATGACCCGTTTATTTTGTTAAAAAATGACAAAGTGACACAATTGTCGATTATCTGTAACGATCGTATATTACAAGTTTTAAATACTTACACTATTTACAAAGATTAAGTTGGTAAACAAATAAAAACATTTATCTCGCTTTAAAATCAAATAAGACGGGTAATTTATGACTTTGAGAACGGGTGACCAACCTATACAGTAGAATTTTTTTTTCTCCCAAACGATAATTTTTTTTACTGCTTGTCTGGTAGCTTATAAAAATGAAATGAAAAGACAATTGAGTGAAATTAACATCATATAGCAAACCCATCTATAAAGTCAGACTGAAATTAATTCAATGTCCACTTCTCAACTACCGGTATTGCCTCATCATCACAACTAGGTCCCAAAATAGGAAATCTGATATTGAAGTCCCAATATATTTTATTGCATCTCAATACATTGTTTTTCTCAATGATGAAAATTAATAAATTTTGTCCTTTGTTTTATTTGTGTTTTTCCTGTGTAGTTCACTGGCATATTGTGGCATGTAACTGTAATTTTCAGCCATTGTAGATCTATGTTTCCTGTTATCCCCTTATGTTACATTTAATATAAACATAATAATGTTGAAAGTGAATTAAACCTATTTATTGCTTTCTTTGTTTTATTTACTCCCTATTTCAGAGTGTTTTATGACACTACTATTGTTTGGTCTATAAATGGCCCACAATGCCCCTTCTCTTTTGTATTATATACATAGACAAAAGACCCATCACGTCAAGTCACCAATCTAATCTTACAAGGCCAACATAAACAATATGATTGCCTGCAAAATCTGGACTGGGTTTTACAAACATCAATTAACATTTTTCAAGTGTAAATTAATTTGGTTGGATTTATTAAGGATTTAATCTACAATTAAAAGTATTTTAATTGACATTTATGCAACCTAGTCCAGATATATGTCTTAGCAAAAAGCATCCCTTTAATTTTAAAATCTGCGGAATAAGTAAGCAGTTAGTCTTCCTGACAGGACAAGTGTGCACTACATATTTTATGTTCTGTCAAAGCGATGAAACGGCAGATTACCCCGTAATAGGTTCTAGCTAAATCAAATTTAGGACTGGGATATCTTTCATCAGTGAAAGAAATCTTGCCTTTTCTCAAGCTGAGCACTATTGATACGTCTGGTTGGCCATTTACCCATGAAAGATAAGTTGTGTGCATTGATCTTCCATTGGTCATTCCCCACTCTAAACTACATGTATCATTTACAGAAGAATAATAGGTTCTCACAGAAATCCATATTAATGATAAGGTATCTTCCACAAGTGGGAGAAATTTGGTCATTTGATGAGTGGAGTGTCATTTAAAAAAAAGTAAAAGATGCAAAATTTCTCAAACAAGATGTCCTGTTCTTTAGTGAATGGCTGTAATACAGACCATAGAAGACAGGGTAGTGTGAAAATGTCATTCACAAATACAATGCACATGTCTTATCAAACATTGTGATATGTTTGACATCACAATTGTAAACATGATATGCTCAATGAAGAAAATGGCAAGTGTTGCTTTCAATGTATATATAAATAGGTTTTTTAACTATCAAACTGACTAAAAACAAAGATTGCCATTCGCTGAAGAATTTTTAATTGCGACATCACATTTATCCCAGAATTACAACTGTGGTGTCAAATAAATGTTGGAATGGAAATTAACCTTCGTAAAATAGGTTTATGCAACTCTGCCTTCAACAACAGTCTTACAAAAGAAACAGAAAAATCAAAACTCTCTCCTTTTATCAAGTTGTCCATACTGATTCTTCGTGCCAAAAATATTGGCGGCCAATGTAGCTTCCTGCCAAAAAAAAATGCTACCAAAATTATTTTGTGATGGCAAGGGGCACAACCAGAATCTCACCTGGTTTCTATACTGGTACTTACCCATGACAGAAACTCTACAGCATGTCCTTACTTCTCCGCCAGTGTTTGATGCAGCACATTCGTAAACACCATTATGTTCATCTGTCACAGTAGTCAAGGTCAGTTTGGATGACCATCCATCAAACATCTGTCTATCTGACAGGGATTTCTTCAATGGCTGCTTATCTTTATACCAGCACGTCACAGCATCAATAGCATCTGTATATGAATTTTCACAATTAAAAGTGTGTCATTCCTTAGTTTTTAATTTTGTGTCAGATATTTCAAAATACTGTGAAAGTACTTTTGTTCGTGGGGTTCCTATTTTCATGGATTTCGTGGTTTGATAAAATAACGAAATTAAGTTTCCAATGAACTGCATTTTTCTCCAAAAGTTTTAACACATAGAATTGGAACCCATGAATTCAGGTACCCAAGAAATAGTGAAAATTGGTAAAACCACGAACATTGATGTCCACGAAAAAAAGTACTTCAATCGTACATTATAATTTTTTAGATACTGACCTGAACTGTTTTTGCATATATAAATGTACCATAAACGTTTTAAATCTTCAAACAGATAGAAACATTAACAATGAAGGGATATGGAGTAAATGCAAACGAGACAAAATCCCTACAAATACAGGGGAAAACCAAGCAATGGAACAACGCTTTTATTGTTGTTCTTCATCTTGAAGTCACCATACATTTATGTCGCAGATGATTTGATTGGGCAATAATACCCTATCTAAATGGGTTCCCTGAATAGTGTAGTTCCTTATCCCCTTATGAAATACATAAAACAAAATTAAAATTCCAACAGCCCAGTGGTCTAAAGCTTCTGTACTGGCCCAAACACCAGAATTCTGAAAATTCTAATATCAAGTGCACAGGAGTATCTCTCTCATGCAAAGTTCTGTCACTGTCCAATTCTGGCATCCAAACTAGTCCTTTTAAGTTCTCTGTCAGCTTTTAAACATCTTTAATTTGATATATGGATTTGCAAATTTCTGATTTTATCTGCACTGAAGATAACATAATTTGTCAAAATGGCCATCTGCAGAGAACCAAAATTTACTGGAAATTTGATATTTTATTCAAAACATTACTCATGAATTGAAATCAATTTACGTAATAAACTAATTATTAAGGTACTCACTTGAGAATTTACACTCCAAGACAACTCTCTTGTCTCCAGGGGAAACTTGAATATCCTGGAGTGGAACATCAACTGAGGGAGCCACATATGTCTTTTTAGGAGTGAATTTCCTTGGTTTACCTGAAATCATATCACTTAATTTCTATCCATCTGACAGGACAAGATTCACATGCAGAGGGGCACATTATAACTAGTATTCTATTTTATAATGGTTTATTGTTTCGACAGTATGTGCCTTAGTAGATATATTTCTGGTATTTTGAAAGTGAATTTTTTTCTTACATTTGAGAAAAGGCAGTTACTCTTTTTAGCTGTTTGAGATAATTCTAATTGTCTCAACCCATTGGTGAGGTAATATTCAAAATTTAATGTGTAAAAATACTTTATGACTTTATGAGGTATGGCAGACGTCAACTTAAGTCTGATGGTAAAGAAATGCTATTTTTGTTTATAAATATAGGAAAATTATTATATAGATAGTGGTGATTTATCGAGTTTTCTTAGTTAAATAAATGTCATATTGTCACCGGTGAAAATAAAGGATTTCTAGTCACCAGATGACGTCTTAATGAAGCGATGTCACAATATCTCTTCAATGTCATCATCAAGTAAACAACTAGCGTATTGAAATAAAAAAAAATAATAATCCTCATCTAAAATCTCGGTTTTTGAGTAGAAAATCTATATAATAAAAAGCATAACTATTAGACCGTCGTGAATATCAAGAAAAATGTCACTTGTGTCGATCAATGCAATGGATTAAACTCGTTGCGGAACTCCGCAACTCATTTAATCCTTCTGCATTGTTCGGCACTTGTGATATTTTTATTGATATTCACGATAGTCAATTAGTTATACTATAAATAATCAAATACCATTGAAAATACAAGATTGAAAATATCAGGCATGCTCGGGTATATAGTAACATGTTTTACTGTTGATCTTTGAAAGATTGCTGGCAGATTATACCCACATTATACTTTTTTAAAAATTCCTGTGGAATGCCTAACTTCACTTCCTGTTTTACCTGCTATTATACCCCCGCTTAAGGGGTTGGTATATAGTGATCATGGTGTCTGTTCGTCCGTCCATCCGTTCGGTATTCCGTCCGCCGTAGAGTACCAACTTTGTGGCGACAACTCCTCCTAGACCACTTGGTGAAATTAAATGAAACTTTCACAGAATGTTCAGTACATATTGCCATTGTGCACCAGCGATTTAAAAATTTGATTCGACTTAAATTTTTTTTTTGGTGATTTTTTTACATATGGGGAGCGGCGGTATGTTTTTGTGAGTTTTGCTCATAGTTATTCTAGTTTTTTTTTACTATGATCCTGATTCATGCAGTTCTACAACTGCATGTGGCTTCCAACTTACAACCAATAAAGATTGAATGTATGTTGGTTGTTCACAAAAGTGTTGTGTATACTTACTATAGACTTCCAGTTCTGCCGTAGTTTCATTTGCACCTGCAGAATTCCGGATTGTACAGGTATAGATACCTCCATTTTCTTCTGTAACATTACTCACTTCTAAAATATGAATTTCTTTCTCATCTTTGTATATCTGAAAAAAAATCACAAATTATCTCCATTTGTTTTTACCCGCACCGCTCATGTCAAAATACCATATGACACCGGTATAATAATTCAAGTTTAACCTTTTAGGGGTTAGAGCCATGATCAGCTTAGAACAAATCACAACATAAAAGATACAAATATAAAATCATGCAGTTGTTGAGTTTATCCATGTCAGTGTAAATGACTGTTGAATGGATTAGTATATACAGTAGTTCTTTGGTGGCTCTAATGGCAATATCTTGAACACAATGAATGTCTCAAACCTATTTTCTGGTCCCTTCATTCAAGTTTAAACATAGTTCGACCTGGATACCTCAACCAATCCTCTTACTTGGACTGTTTTCATAGGTCCCTTGGGTGTTCGAGTCATCATTGACTATATATGCTCTTCTCAAGTCTCATAAACATCCTCTCCAAATCTATAGGATACAATCCTGTGCTTTATATTAGGTCATAAGGGAAACACATTATACAACTTAAACAAATTTATTATGAAATTTTTCACATCTTGTTAAATAAATTTTCCTACATTTATGTTTGGAAGCTAGGCAAGCCTTCCTTTCAAATATTTGCAAAATCCCTATTTCACCTGATGTGAGTAATTTCATAATCAACTACAGTGCATGGCCATAATACAGTACGCAGCTGAATATTTCTCCAAATATTTCATATAAAAAAGATCGATGTTCAAAAAATTATCTAGAATTCATCTCTTCTCGTATTTTCATGATTATTGTGCCGTTAAAAAGAGCTCGATGTACAGTTCCTTCCTGTAATTAAGGAAAAATTTATTGAACAATAGTTTTCACTACCCCACGATATAAACACAAATGCGAAAATTTCAAATCAAAATTTGTTTTTATCTTTGGTAAATTATATCACCCAAATTTTCGGCATGTGTTTAAATTTTGACAAAAAGTAAAATACTTGGTACAAAATTATTTCAAAATTACAGGGAGAAGCTGTTTGTCACCCTCTTTTAAACCGTGCACAAATCATAATAAAGGGCTACGCCGTGCGCAGCATGATACGACCACAGCATGTCGACCACTGAAATTTGAACAAGTGTAAACTAAAATGAATGTGGACGCAGTAATTTGCTGGACACAATAAGGACCTTGTCACAGAAATTAACTGGACACAAACTAGTGAAAATAAAAATTAGCTCTTTTAATCCCTTATTACTAGGATATTGTAAGAGCTAAGAAATTCTGTTGACTACCATCAAGAGAAATCAAAAAAAAAAAATCAGGTTGAAATCCAATGAAAAATAAAGATTTCACATATTTTGAAGTACAATGTATTGCAATTTGGCCCCTTTGACCCATTATAGCTTGGAAACCAAAGACCAATGCAAAATATACTGCCATATCACTGAAAGCTTATAATGAGAACAATCCAAAGATAAAAATCCCATCAAAATCTAATGAAAAATTAAGACTTCACATATTTTCACTGATTGCAATTTTGACCTCTTTGACCCCTTATAGCTCGGAAACGGTAACAGCTACATCAAATCTGTGGCTATACTGCTGAAAGCTTACATTGAGAGGAATCCAAAGGAAAAAATCCCATCAAAATCTGATGTAAAATAAAGATTTTACACATTTCTAAAAATTGCAATTTCGGCCCTTTTGACCCCTAATAGCTCGAAAACGGTAAGAGCTACACCAAATCTGTCGACATTCTAGTTAAAGCCTACAATGAGAGGAATCTAAAGAAAAAAATCCCATTGAAATTGGATGAAAAATAAAAATTTTAGGTAATCCGCATGTTTTCAATTTTTGCCCCGTTGGGCCCCTCATAGCTTGGAAAAGGAACAAGTTATCAAAAATCTAATGGTGCAGCGCTATGTTAATTTTTCATAAGGAATCCACTGCAAAAAACTGCATCAAAATCGGACTAAATATAAAAAAAATAAATTTTTGAAATTGGCCCCCTTTGGGCCACATTTATCTCGTGAACAGTACATGCCACATGAAATCCGTTGGCATACTACTGATTGGAAATTACCTCAGGAAGACACTAAAAGAAACCCCATCAAAATCCGATAAATAATAAAGATTCTACAGTCAAATATGTTAAAACATCAAATTTATCCCTTTTTGGCCCCTTTTTTCAAAACGGGTGGGGCCACAATGACAAAAACTAAGCCAAGCCTTCCTTTTGTGCCAAGGAACATTGTGTTAAAATTTCATAAGGATTGGTCAACTGAAACTAAAGTTATTGACCAAAAACAAAAGTGTCTACAGACAACGAGGACAACGACGACAGCACCATACCATTATACGACCGCAAAAATTTTTGCGGTCGTATAAAAACTGGACTGGAAATGAAGTCTTCAGAATTTTTTTAACATCGGCAGTTTTTACATTAAATGCACAGGGAAATTTTTTAGTGCGTACTGTATTATGGCCACGCACTGTAGTTCTTGTACTAGAAACTACATGTAAACAGTTGAATTTCAATGGCTTCAACCCTTTTTGTGGTCAACATTTTGTGTGGTTCAAGTTTAAATATAGTTCAACCTGGATATCTTAAAACACCTCTTTAGCTCAAACAATTCTAATTGGCCCTTGGGTACTCAAGCTATCGAATTTCATCTGTATTTATCCAATTGTTATCCAGTGTAGGATAAAATGATCTTTTACAATGCCCTTACTTCGACAAGGATGATTTTGCTGACCCCCAGGACCAAAGCCTAAATAGTCAACCTGAAGCCAAACACTGCTATTTACCATAAGAACCTCAATGGTCAATTCTGGTATCTGAATAGCAGAAATCCTCTATATAGTGGAAGGAAATTTTCCCTGTAACTTACGAAACAAAAATTTTGGATAAAGTGCTTGACCATCACAAAATACCAAAAGAAAGTATAGACACATCGATCAAAACAATTTGTATATCATGTCTGTAAAGTCTTACATATTTTCCTGTACCTCCTGTTATCAATCATATAAATACATCTTTGTCATGTTAAAACAATATAACATTACTCCTACACAAACATTAATTTGTATAAATTACATAACCAAAATTATGCAAATTATGTACCTTTAAATTATTTGTGATTTTATCAGTTATTTTTCGTGTACTTCCTGATTATTCAAAGTAAGAAAAAGACATGCTAAACATAAATTTACATGACAGGGCATGTATATTAAAATATACTAGATGACTTTATTCTATCACAGACCATAAAATACTCCGGGAAAATACTGACAATTAAAGGAATGTTGAATGATTTAACTGTTTTTCTCTAATGATATGTGAAG
>MJUU01027194.1:117645-129055 GCA_002080025.1 Modiolus philippinarum
CTTTAATTCCTCTCGAAACTATTTTCCGGTTCGTTCTCTTCTTTCGTTGTTGCGTTGGCAAGGTATCGGTTGATTGTAATCGGCACAGGTCTTGCGTAACGGAAAAAACTTTATTACTATTAGGGCATTTATTACCACCTCTGCCAAAATCGATAAAATGACCCAGAAAATTGGGACTTAACCTATAATCGTTACATCATAGGTGATACCGTTGGGATATCATATTAATCCGTTCTCGAGTTCCATACTGTCTATTTCTGCTGATGAATATGATGATTCTTTACCAAACCTACTGGAAAGTATTGAATTTAATTTTTCCTTCGTGTTGCGACAATGTTTTATCAACAAGCACTCCTTAACCAATCTTTCCAATCTGTCCAAATTACGTTTTGTCTCACTCCGTTATGTTCAGTGATCTTGCAGAACTTAGTACATGCAGTCTACCTGTATTGGGTTTTATTTATGTATTTGTTATACTATAGGGGAATGGGATTGAGAAAGGAGAGGTTCATCTTCGCTAGCCAAGGGTTAGGATTCGCTCCTCTCCTCTTCACCCTTGGCAGATCAAGCTGGATTTCTGTAGTCTCAAATCCACGTTTTTGATTGGTTGCAGTTAACCTTAGTTAAATATATTATGAATTGTTGTATTATTAGATGCAATAAATAACCTTTAATTATTACAATAAATCATACTGAAACTCTTACTTCAAAGGGAGATAATTTGAAACTGATGTTTCACAAATTGTGGCTCAATCCGCCAAGGGTGAAGAGGAGAGGAGCGAATCGTAACCCTTGACTAGCGAAGATGGGAGAGGTTTGATTTCCTCAAAAAGGCTTTACCCTACCATCGGCTTTTGTCAATGACGTTCCAAAGTCTCGCTTTAACGTCTTTAACGTCTGTCTTCTGTCTTTCATTTGTGTTTTTCTTGTTCAGTTTCCCGGAGAATAGGGTCTGTAAGTCTCGTTCGATTATGGAACTTCCGGGAACATAATTTGTACGCGGAAGTTGCATTTTAAACAAAATCATAAGACGTCTCACGCATAAAATTGGAACGTCATAATCCTGTAACGTCATATTTTGGCGGGAAACGTTTTCAAAATGCAATTTTATCGTGATTTCTCGGTGTCACATGACGAGACTTACAGACCCTATTGTGGTCTAGTAGTTTGAGTTTTGTCCTGTTGTTTCTCTTTTTTAGACAGTTACTTGGTGATCTTTGCCGGTAACACGATCAAGTAGGAATCTCCTGCTTAGATAAGTTAACGTTTAGTCAACTCAACATTGTTGAAGTTTTCTGTGACAATCAAGGGTTTACATTGGAATTTTTCCAGTCTTAATTTTTAATGCATGGATACGTTGCGGTCACATCTGTGTGTGAAACACATCTTTTTCATATAATTTAAGCCTCCGTGAATCCAACATATAGGGGCGTGTAGGTTTTTCTCGTAAAAAAGTGTCGTAAACATAATTCCCCAGAATGCCTTTGTCCAGCTGGCACTCCGTATTGCCGATGTAGACTACCAAATATCGATTCTTCTCAATGATGTGTATATGCATTTCAAACATGGTCAAAATGTGGTTGTCGTTGTGGCACAACAGTGTAAACATCCGTGGCAAAACTGTCTATTATTTTTCATAACATATTTCTCCCCGATTCCGTTCTCATAGTGTCCTATACTTTATCATCCTAATTAAAATTTGATGTCAGCATTTTGCTCCTCATCTTTATTTACTTGTATTTATTTTTATTTCGCTCCAAGGAGAGAAATAAAACTAAATAGATAAAAGATTAGCAAGTTGAACTAGATTGCTTCTTTGCAACATCGTTTCTTGCATACTGCATATAAACCCATTCCGTAATCGACAGATATTTATCCATTGCATTCGCTCTGATATGGAATACTTTAGCCCTTGTCTTTATCATTTAGCTTCGATAATAGCAGACATTCGCCTACAAGCTGACGCTATTTGGATGCACTGTTGGAATGAACTCAGTCTTCCATCACGGTGGATGTAATCTCCAGAAACAGTTGTTCAAATTTTAAGCAGCCTTTCCGTATATCCACAGAGCGGAGCGACACTCATTGGTCTCGTACCAACTGCAAAGTCCTTCCGGCAAACAGGGCTGAAAAGTCCCATGTCAAAAATGTCTTTTGGTTTCAGTCAGGCTGTTTGTTAAGACATTAAATCTGGTAGGTGGTCAAATACGGCTTGTTGGTTGTCCTTATCAAGTGAACATACATCGGCAAACGAATACCGAAGCAAGAACGAGGAATGGGGGAATTCTAACATCATAAATCCAAAATCACGACAATTCACATCCAACATGAATAGAGGCAGTATGACAAAGACCAAACAAATAAACAAAAATGAACAAGAACTCAACACAACTAAAGCACTAGCAGTGTGAACCCCTATTTAGTGAACTTCCTTATTAAGTGAACGTGAGGTTTATTCTTTCTTTAGTTGTGCCACTCAGGTCTTTTTTACAAGAGCTAGCACATATAAAAGAGAAAAAAAGAACTTGTCTTTTTATTTCGGCACGATGTACTTTCTCTTAAAAATCCGAAATTTAAGGAATATTTACATCAGATCTATCATAACGAGCCTGAAAATAAAAAGAGCTACTGATACACCTACATCAGCTTCGTACTTACATCTTTTGTTGTACTTTGACGAAGATCAGACGTTTGAAATCTAAGCTATATAGCCAGGCGTGTCTGACAAGAAAAATTTACCTTGCGTTTTATAGAAATGTACTGTTTTTATCAAAATTCCAACCCCATAAAATACTAAGGCTTCATTCCGTGTGTGGCACTCGGTGGATGTCCTTTGTACTGGATTTGACCTCCTATTTCGATATTTTTGGTAATGGGTACTTCTTATTTGACAACTTTTGGACTATGGCTCTCCACATTATTTGATTCTAATGCTGCTGATGAGAGTTTATTCATTGAAACACATCTACAGCATAACTAAATTTACTGTTTATTAACTTTAACTTTATTAGAAATGCATAATTGTACCCCTGAGGGTTGAAAGCATATATATAGATACAGACATAAAGACGAAATACAACATAAAAATAAATTATTCAAAATTTTACGACTCTATACGTATATTTAACATTTCTTTTATATTGTTGATGGTGAACCATGCAATCATTTGTCCACTTTTCTCAGTATAAGTGACTTTTTTATAAATGGAGCAACATATTGCAAGTGATCCGATGAAGATAATATCTCAACAATATTTGTATTATTATTATTATTGTTTTCAAAAGTATTTACATTTTTTATTTTAAATTCCTGTTTAATAAGGTTATATTTTGGACATTCAAAAAAGAAATGAGTTTCATCTTTATTATGCCACTTAGGTATTTTTGTAATTTCTTCTATACCCGTATAACAAAGGGGATGATTTCAAATTCCCAATGGAGAAAGTTCCCTTTCTTAAAAGCATTATAAGGGGCCTGATGGGGGGTCTCGTCACGAATCACGAAAAATTAATTCGGACCAATCACAGTTCACGGAAAATTCATTTTGTCAATTTGATCAGGAACGATTCACGGCGATGTTCTAATAACGATTCACGACAAATTAATGAAATGGAAAACGAATCACGGGGAATTGAAATCCCCGAGCACGGAGAACGAAATAAACCTATCGGCCCCCTCCATTATAACTACCTTTTTCAGCGACGAATTGTGCATTTCACTGTTGATTCAATACCGTCGAGCATGTACTTTATCGGATTTTTCAACAGAGCTAATACACTGTCTCAAAAGTTGCGGAGTCAGAGATATGTTCAGGCCTTGTTTCTTTCTCGCCTTAAGAAATTCTACGTGCCTTCAGCCCTTTGGGGAATAATTGTGCATTTATTTGAATAAAATTATTATTGAAAGATGAGTGGTTGGTATCCCAAATGAAAGTGGTCATTTTCAGCTACAGGTGACGTGTTCACGGATTTTACATTATCAGTTTGATTCAACCCCAGCATGACTAATTGGCAGTGACTAGTGCTTTGTACAGAGCAGGACATACTTACCCTCTTGTAGCACCTAATATCATTCTTGTTTCTTATACAGTTTACACTGTAAATGCAAAAGCACAAATTCTTCCTTATAAAAGTATCAATCTATAAGGAACCATCCTGTCTGTGGGGTGTTACATCATACTGACAGAGATGCTTTTCAAACTGACGTAGCCATTGCTCCCCTAACTGATTTTCTACCAGTACAGAGGCAACTGTTCATATCAGCAACGTCAACACGAGAACCATTACAATATTTCCAAACGCAATCCTGTGTGAACCCAAACAGCTTTACGTAGCTGATATGGAAATAACACCCGATGCAACTGATGAACTACATGATGTCACATAGCATGATATACTCCCTAATGAACAGTGAAACAGGGAAAAAATCAAGTTCTTCCCCAGTTTAGTGATGGGAATGGACATCGGACATTCTAGTGCAGTTCGGCATAGGATCGACCTGATTGGTGAGATGCCTTTTAAACAATGAAAACAATACATAACTTCATCGATGTTTGAGGAAGTACGGGATCTCTTGCAGTAACTCTTGGCAACCGGTATTATCCCTCTCTGTTGTTCTGAATAAAGACGGCAAGTAAACGTATGTGCATCGATTATATTGCCATGTATTCTTGGCTTATGAATTTAATTGTAGCTTCGGTATTCATATGGAAATTTAATTATAAAAAGGCAACCCAACACTAGAACAGTCATTTCAGGCAACGTTCGAACTCGGGATGGAAAGAAACTTGAGGCTCTTATAGGTTTCAACTACTATAGCATTTGTCAGGACAGTACCAATGTGTATTGTCTTTATGTTTTATTTACTTCATTGTAAAGGTGCTCGTCTTGATAAGTTGGACTTAGTCTAGGTTGAATTTTACTTTGAGTCGTTTTGTGTATATATTTTTTAGCAATTCACCACACAATAGGGGAGGGGTTTGATCCAAGAAAACGAGTTTAATCCCACCGCAATTTTTGCACCTGTCAAGAATATGTTGGTCATTGGCTTGTCTTTGTCTTCTTAAAAAAATTAGCTTCTTGATATTCGGGTTATTGGATGTGGTTTGTTTCCATTGATTTATTCACTTTTTACTTTTTGGGGCTATTTAGAGCTTGCTATAAGGTGTGAGGTTCCTCACTGTGTTGAAGACCGTACGGTGACCCCTAGATGATTTGTTTTTGGGTCGTTTTAACTTGGAGATGGGATTTTGTCTCACTGACATTTACCCCATTTCCTTTCCTTTTTATAACTACATGGAACTAGACATGAAGAGTGGTTATCATCAGGTAGAAGTAAAGGAAACCACTAGCTTAGGACTGGCTTAAGTATCAGTGTTTCATGGGAGAGATACTCAGAGATTTATACCGGTATCTGCCTTGACGATCATTTGTGTATTTTTATGTTCTTCTCCAAGACCTGAGATGAACATCTACAATGTATTTTGAGATAACGAGAGCGATGACTGAAGTAATCATCGACTAAATGAACAATCTTCCAGGAGAAGATAAAATACATCGAACACATTGATCGTCTTCAAAAATTGTATTAAACTTGGCAGAGCCATGATAGAGAAGATAAAGAAATGGTAACGACCAACAATACTAGAGGAAGGTCAGCAATACTTTGGTTTCGTAGACTATGGCAAAACCGGACTTTTCACTGGTAGTGTGACGGGTGCCACGCGTGGAGCAGATCGTGCTTAGCCTTCCAGAGCACCTAATGATACCCCAATTTTTGTAGCGGTTCACACTAGTGCTGTATCAATTCTTGTTGGATATGAATTGCCGTAATTTTGGATTTTTGATTTTTGAATCCCCACTTTCATCATATTTTTGCTTCGGTATTTGTTTGCCGATGTAATTGAATTCAAAGTACTTTCAAGTCCTTAATTTTCAACTTCCAATTTAAAATACTTTCACGGATTTCAAACACCTGTACAAACCCTGTCTCTAAGATTCAAAGATCAGTCAAATGCCGTTAACCGTATTGGTGCCGGGACCAAAGATGTCTGGACGAAGCCAACTTCAGCTTACGTCATCTTAGATATGAGGTCAACAACAAGAAAATGCTTATTTACACCTGAAGTCACAATAACAAAGGTTACACATCCTAGGATTTCCTTAATATGACAAGGCCATTCATCTACATACAGACGTGTCTAGTAACTCTTTTCCAGGAGTAAGATAAGAGAAAATGCTCCTGGGGATTTACAAAAGCTGGAATTCATCGCTTTGAAGTGACTTTGTATGGTATTGTGTGACCAGGGATGTTGGTGATTGGATAACCAACTGTTACAGATGATACAATCAGAGACATATAATTTATATGTCTCTGATACAATGCAAAAAAAAAGGAAAAAAAAAGAAAAAAAAGAAGGTGCCATTGATCAACATACCATACAAAATAGCTATCACTTGAGAGAACCTTGTATTTTAAGGAGACTCCTCAACCTGCTTGGTACTCTGCAAAAGGTGCAAAAAGGACGGGAGGGTCCATGTTTCAGAACTCGTCAATGCCTACAAATGCACTTGACAGCCAACAAGTTTTCTCTACTTCCTTGTACTTGGTATATCTCCTATGACACGCGCATATCGGTATACTGGACTTCCATTTACTATACGACCAGCAGACATCACCTGCGATTTAGACGTGCACGGAGGAAAGAAACCATCATCGATATATGTAGAAGCCAAGAAGTAAAGACTTGAGAAAGCCTGTGACTTAGCTTCAAGATCAGCTAGGACAGCCAGGGATAGACAGAAGCCAAAACACGACATGAAGGCAAGAGGAGCAGTTCTATAACTCAGAAATAGAGTACTTGTGAAGACTGTGACCTATGATGGAACTAACACAAGATAACAGTTAGTGGTGGGATGGAATCCTACATGATTATTAGCAAGGCATATTCTGATTATTCTGTTTAGTTTCCTATCCACATCTCACTATTTCATTATGCCAAATTTTGCTGAAATTGACTCACTGATGTCCTGTGATTGTTTATATGTTGTGATTGTCTTCTATGAGTGTGTTTGTGGGGCAACGGATGACAGCTGTTGTAAGAACACTCTGCCAGTAAATTTGTTGATGATCCCGCAGCCATGGGGTAAAAAAACAAAATGGATGTAGCATTGTTTGATTTTTAGCAATTAATTCCGTTCAAACCGGTGCTAGGGGCCGTCTTGATCTTACTTTGAGGTATGAGCAAAGTTCATTGTTTAAGGTTTCATGGTGTCTTCAAGAGAAAGAACAACAATAAAAGCATTGTTCGATTTCTTAGTTTCAACAAGTGTTTTACAGACTTTGTTTCATGTACATTTACTCCATAACCTTTTATTGACAAAATATATGATCGATTTCTTTTTTCAGCTATGTCATGGCAAATTCTGTTGATGATATCGAAGATAACTACAAATATTTTCTGCAGATGGCCATTTAGACAACTTGTGTTTCTTCAGTGCAGACCAATTAATATATTTGGAAGATCGACTGTTAACAACAAAATGAGTAAAAGATGATGGAAGATAAACAACCTAATTTAAAGGGAAAGCCAAAATCAACTAAGGACAGAACTCACATGACAACAGATCTTTCTTTTTAACAACTGTTGTCATGACGACAGATCTTTCTCTTTAACAACATAAGTTTGATTTTTTACTCTTATGGACTTGACTTCATTACGGAAATCAACATGTTCAGCACAGTGGGTCTCATATACAAAACAGTAAATGCTTAATCTAACAGTGCATCTGATCTAACTCCTGGTTTTTAACTGGGTCACTTGTATGTGTGTCACCATTTTTCTTCTTCTGTGCCGTACTAATTTGATGGCTTTGTTTCTTTGTGTTTCAAACGTCGTCATTGTCTTTGGACTATTCTGTAATTTTTGTTTGACTTATGGTTAGGTTCTCAGTTACTTTGCGCGAGGAACAAAATTTAAGGTACATAGACACTGTTGCATTGCGCAATTCAATAGTGCATTAGAAAAATAAAGAGACAGATACGGGTAGGTTTGATTTTCGTGCTGGAACAGAAATTTGACAGCTTTACCTTTGTGACATCATAATTGAATGACAGAAGTGAAACGTCATATTTCGTTTAATTTGCATCGAATTAACTCCCTTTTCCCTAAATAATGTTTAATCTGGAAACTTGAATACATCAAATTCTCATGGATAAAAGCTTCATTTCTATAAAGCTAAAAATTGCCTTTCCATAATTTCCTGTGCATCCTATGTAAATTTAGGTGAAAAAATGGCTAATAATGAGCAAACTTTGACCTAAATTCTAGAAAAATCAAGCATGGTGACCCATACTTTTTATTACAGATTTCGAGTAAGTAGGATTGGTTCTTCAATTGTGCCGACTTATAAAAAATTATCATGGATATGAATATTATTGTCTATCTACCTTAAATCTAACAAATTTCTAAATATAATCAGTTTTCATCCCTGCACCAAAGCATCAAACTCCTGGGTTTGTGAAATGTGTGAGCAGTAGGTATATAAAACCTATATAACTTCCATTTCAGTACATTTACGATAGGTATCTTTTCAGAATAACCACATCTAATTCTTGATCTGAATATTTTTTATTTGTAGAATAATCAGAATCTGTTTATCACAATCAAATAATGGATTTACAATCAATAAATTACAATCAACAATGGCTGGACATCAAAGACATGATATCCCATACAAGGGAGGTAACTTTACCATACAAATCAACACTACACCTACCTTATAAGGAGATGTAAATATGCTGTTTTTTATCATTTACCATGCGAATCAAGAAAATTATAAATTTAAAAATATTTCCCACAAATAAAGGGAGATAACAAATACCTTAAAATTAGAAAAAAAAATAATAAGCACAAGACTTTGTAAGTCCATGCAACTTTGTCTGGACCGAGCTAATATTAACATGACCCTTAACTTAGAATGACCAGTTCATATCAACATGTCAATCATATTTCGAGTGAAGACAAAAATGACAAAAATTTAACATCTACAATTTTACTGTAGTTACTTTAAGGATATTCGTTGGTGATGTTTATGTATTTCTGTCAGATTTTCAGACCTCTCTGGTTTTATCCATTTAAAAGCTTAATAATTTTTTGCCCGGTGACCCCCTTATTTTTTTCCTTAATTTCTTTTTATACATCTTTTTTGGAATATTCTGACTAAATTTTATTCAGTTGGTGTTATTTTGTCATATTCATTATTGGATAAACATTGCTCATTTAAACCTATAAAAAATGCAGAGGAGGCCAGTTCCCGCCATTTTATGAAACATTTGTATCTCAAAAATATCATCGGTAAATTATTGTTTTTTTTTGGCTTGAATTACTTCTCTGTTGATATTCTAACAAAAAATCACATTGAATTGAAATCCCTGTCATTTAAAAATTGACCAGCAAACATCCTTAAATATAGATCTGAATTGACAAAAATTAAAATATGTCATAACCTTATCATAACATTTTTATAAATGGTTCACAAACAGTCACAGTGTTGACCTTTGAACTCTTTTGATTATAATCTCTAACAACAAATATAATTTTTAATGGCTCCTATAAACAAATGCATCTAATCTTCTAAGACTTCTTGGTGACCTGCACACACGTATATATAGCTATACAGAATTTGGACCAGCAAATTCAGTCAAAATATTTCTAAAAATCTATTTGCGTCTTATCAATTATCATAAACAATTTTACATCCAAATCATATCCTATAGCTTTCAAAGCTTCTAAAAAGTCCTATAGCTTTTTAAGCTCTTGCTAAATAACATAGCTTTCCAGGATTTTTTAATATATCAAATAAAAGTATAAAAAAAATATTCTACTGCTTCAGAAGCTCTTTTATCTACAGAAAGTCTAACAATATTCAACTACCATATAAGTGGTTATTTTTGAGAGTAGCAAATTTCGTGATTTCTTCAAAATTGATTGATTTTATTTTTGTGGGACTAAAGTATTCACGTTTCCTTATCATTTACTGTATAAAGTCTCATTAAAATCATATTTCATAGTGTGCAATTTTGCGACATCAAAATAACCATGAAACAATAAAAAAAATCAAGTCGTCAAGCAATGACTACTTTAAAGTCTCATGTAGTCAGGGAGTTATCTACCAAACATTTACTAGAACAAACTGATTAATGACTTTATATACCTACACAGTGTATGACATCATCAATTACAGTTAAAATGTGTTCTCTAAAAAGGGAATTAACTCTTTTGTCTTATATCCATGTCAGAGGAAGTGACTCTTAATTTTCTTTACACAAAAAAGTTACATTCAGATTAGAGTATCAAAACTAGTTTTTTCAACTAAAAACTTAACAAGATTTGATTGATTACAAATATCCTATATGAAATCTTAAATGTTCCACACAAATAGAATCTCAAACCAAAACATAATAAAATCGTAACTACATGTATTTAACATTATTAACATATCCAAAGTAAAGTTTTACTTTTCAAAAACTACACTTTTTTCAAGAAAAGACTTTTGAAAAATCTTGACAAGAAATATTACAAACTGTCTCCATAGAGAATATTACCAAACTGTACAAACTTGGCTTTCATTTTACATTTTATAGTTTTGTGACTACAGTTGTTTTAACAGTCAAAGGGAGGCAACTCAAAAAATAATCAGCATAATTCATAGATAAAAATGCATTAGAACTTAATAAATGTTTATCATTTCATGCTCAGAAAAGGTGAAAAAAAAAAAATAACATATGAGAAAACAATCTAAAAACAAACAACATAGATTGTTATGAACAAATTAAGTAGCACCTAATCTCCGAGATAAATTTTGACTCAGCTTATACATCAATTAACAAGATGTGTATTAATCACTATGTCTTTGACACTTTATGCAATTTGACACATCAGAACAACTTCAGATTTGAAAAGCACCATATTTTTTAATATTCTTTGAATCACAGATATGAAAGATAAGCACCTACAACAAAAACAATTTGTAACAGTACATCATGGTACATACAAGATTTTCTTTAGGGTGTGCAGTGATAAACTGTGTTCTATAGTAAATTACAGTGATACACAGTGAACTGTTATAATACACTGTGAATCATGATACAGGCCAATGATACAGTGAACTGTTATAATACACTGTGAATCATGATACAGGCCAGTGATACACAGTGAACTGTTATAATACACTGTGAATCATGATACAGGCCAGTGATACACAGTGAACTGTTATAACACACTGTGAATCATGATACAGGCCAGTGATACAGTGAACTGTTATAATACACTGTGAATCATGATACAGGCCAGTGATACACAGTGAACTGTTATAATACACTGTGAATCATGATAAAGGCCAGTGATACAC
>MJUU01027194.1:129548-144922 GCA_002080025.1 Modiolus philippinarum
ATACACAGTGAACTGTTATAATACACTGTAAATCATGATACAGGCCAGTGATACACAGTGAACTGTTATAATACACTGTGAATCATGATAAAGGCCAGTGATACACTAAGAAATAATAAAGAATTCTAGCCTGGTAAATTCTTGTCAATTAGAGTGAAAACATTATGGTCATTATCATTTTTGTTTTGCAAAAACCAGCCAGACAGTGATTTTGTCACATTAGTACAATACTCTAAAATTCCATTGTCATCCTGGTGATTTCCTAGTGCAGAGAGACCCCTAAAATGGTCATCAGAATGGCAGCTGAGTCCAAGACTAGTTAGTGTATATACTGTATTCTTCGTATTAAACGCACCCACCCTTAATTTCTTTTGAAATCCTTAAGCACTCCCTAAAAACTCCAACTAGAAACCGTAATTTTCGTATTTATTTCGTACATTTTCTGTCATTGATTTGTTTTTTGTCACTTGCCCATGCATATGCATCCAAATTTTCAGTTGTAAACAATAGAGTTATCATAATTTTCGTTTCATTTTGGTACAAACAACTAATCCGCCTAATTTTTACTTCTGTTTGTCAAAGGTTTGGATAGTTGAAGCATTTTTACATTGATTACATCGTGTCCTTATCAAAGATTGAAGATATTTGTTACAAGAGCTTTGTTTTGCATGGAACCCTTTTCAAATTTTCTAAGCGCCCTGGGCGCTTAATACAAAGAATACAGTACTTGTATAACTTAACAATAATGGAAAGGGAAATACATTTAAACTTATTCATAAAGGCTAAAATGGGGGCTTTTTTGCATATTTTAGTTTTCACCTTGTTTACAATGAAATTTGTTATTGATATTGAATACCCTAAAAACTTATACCACTGTCTCAAAAATATAAGTAACAACATTTTTTGACACAATACATAAATTGACAACCAGTATCAGGTAATAATATCCCCCCACCACAAACAACTATATTTTGAAAACATTAGGTCTATATTTAAGTAGAGATACCCATCAAAAAGTAAAAATTTGAGTACATAAACCCATATATTGATGCATAAACACAAAAATAACACTAATGTACATGTATAAACACATAAAAATCATGATAACAATTTACTTTTATATTTTATTATTTGGTTCTAAATTTATGTTGCTTAACAAGGGAAGTAACTTATCTGATTGACAAAACTGGTTCCCTGTCAAATCTCTTAATATTCATCTACTCTCAACAACAAGAGGCTCTCAAGAGCCTGTATCGCTCACCTGGACAATGGCTGACATAGATAAAAGGCATTTCCAATAGGAAAAACGAAACATAAAATTTAGCAGAATACTTTTTTTCTTCTAAAATTACAGTATTCTTGTTTGGTTTCCATGGCAACCGAAAGATCCACCATCCATTACAACCCATAACAGAACACCATTCAAAAAAAAATTTAGGCAGGGGTTCCCCTTAAAATTAAAGTAATACATAGTGCTGAAATTAAAACATACAGACCACTTTAAAAGGGCCAATGTAAAAACTATGTTCCAGATGTACGGACCTCCTACCAGATATATTTTTTGGATGGGACCACCTAAGGACCATTGTGGCTAAGTTTGGTTCTAATTGGACTTAGGACTTTCTGAGAAGAAGATCTATGAATGTATATTCCATAGGGTCTAATGTTAAAATTATGTTCCCGCTGGCGGCCATCTTGGATGAGGTACAGACCTGCCAGATACATTTTTTAGAAGGTACCATCTAAGGGCCATTGTTACTAAGTTTGGTTATAATTGGACTGGTAGTTTCTGAGAAGAAGATCTTTGAACGTCTTTCCCATAGGGTCCAATGTTAAAACTATGTTCCCCGCTGGCGGCCATCTTGGATTAGGCACAGACCTACCAGATATCTTTTTTGGAAGGGACAATCTAAGGACCATTGTAACTAAGTTTGGTTATAATTGGACTGGTAGTTTCTGAGAAGAAGATCTTTGAATGTCTTTTTCATAGGGTCCAATGTTAAAACTATGTTCCCCGCTGGCGGCCATCTTGGATTAGGTACTGACCTGTTGGATACCTTTTTAGGAAGGGACCATCCAAGGACCATTGTGACTAAGTTTGGTTATAATTGGACTGGTAGTTTCTGAGAAGAAGATCTTTGAATGTGTTCACCCATAGGGTCCAATGTTAAAACTATGTTCCCCGCTGGCGGCCATCTTGGACGAGGTACGGACCTGCCGGATACCTTTTTTGAAGGGGACCACCCAAGGACTATTGTGACCAAATTTGGTTCCAATTGGCCCAGTGGTTTCTGAGGAGAAGATCTTTGAATGAAAAGTTTACGCCGGAGGGACGGACGCCAGACGCCGGACGCCAAGTGATGGCAAAAGCTCACCCTGGCATAGCCAGGTGAGCTAAAAACTGAGTGTATTATTTTGTAATGTACAGGTACAGTAATAATTTTTGCAAAATGTACAATTTTACTGTAACGTATATATGACTTTGAAAATAAGTAACAAAAATAATCAAATGTAAAAAAAAACAATAAAATCTGTAGCTCATACAAAATGGTAGGTGGGTAATAATAAGTATACACAACGTATATAAACATAATCAATAATCACAGTTCGATAAAATGGCACCCTGATTTAGCACACTTTTGTTTGTAACATTACACATACCCTGTACTGTATGAATATATTCTTCAGTTAGTAATCCGAGTTAATGATTAGGCCATAACAAAAATAAATATCCTTGATTCTCATCCCCGCCCACCCTGATTTTTTTCACCCACCTCAAAAAATCTTATTCTGATTTTGGTCAATTTGGGCATGTTTCTCTTAAAAAAAATGGCATTTTCACCAAATTTGATAAAAAATAAAATAAAATTCGCCCTAAATTTTAAGAAAGAATGGATAAGAATCTAGGAATTTATTACTGTCTTAAGTACAGTACATGCAGAGTGATTCTTTACAATTTTTCTGATATACATTTATTGTGATTATCAAATACAGTACATAGGAATTGACTCTTACAAAATTCACTGTTACATGTGATATTAGTGACTCAATAAACACAGTAAATGGACACTCAAAAAACAATATTAAACAAATTCACAACTAATGGTGATTTGTGAATTATGAAATACAGTACATGTACTCAAAAGCAATTTTTCACTAATACACAACTACAGTGGAATTCATTTTTGACATCCTTTGCAGCAAACTGAAATGATTTATTTTAATGAAACTTTTAAGTATGAAATGTGCAAATATGGATCATCAACTATTTATCATAAAAATAATTTTTCAAAAGTAATGATTGTAAAAACCAACTTTCTGTATTTGTTTTCCGACATTGAATATTTGAACTGTAAAAAGAAACTTTTACCCCCAATTTAAGCAATGACTTTTTATCATGAATTAATCGCATTATGACATTCTTCTATTCAAGTATATAACATGCAAAGATAAGTTTGCTAAAATAATTGTATATTTTAAAATATTGATAAGACATTTAATTTTAGACCTTAAGTTTGTAAACAAAAACAACCATGAAGTAAACATGCTTTTTGTTAGTGCTTGTAATTGGTATATTTACTTTAAATGCTTGCTAACATGTTTGCCATTTTTTGAATAAGTTTTCAAAGGAAATACTTTCACTATAGCTCCAAGATGACTCTAATGGGGATTTCATATGTAATAGGCTTTCTGAATCTCCCTGTTAGCTATGGAATAACAAACAGATGAATACACAATGAAAATTTACACTCATACTAAACATAAACAATTTTTTGACAAGTTTACTTAAATTACCCTTATTTAATCGAGCTTAAAAACAGATAATTCATTCTTCCACAAATGGCCGTTTCTAGGGGGAAAGATGACTTCATTAAGAAGAGCTCACATGCAGTCATCTTTTTTCTTTAAACAACAACTTTAGAACTGTTTATTCTTAAAATTTATCAAACATCCCAAATAGTTTTGACTTATCGTATTAAAGAGCATGTCCATGGGATAGTCACACAATGACTGGCACATGACAATTTTTGTTTCCAAAAATCTATTAGCATTTAAGAATCAGAATAACATATAATCTTCAAAATTAAGTTTGGGTTTTAATTAAGAAATAATTCATGGGCGCCGGTGGTTTGTTGGAGATTTATGTATGGGTAGCCATTATTTTCGTTAATATTTTACCCAGAGCGTAGCGAGGGCAAAATAAACGAAAATAATGGACACCCATTAAGCAATAACAGTACATTATTTGAATACCTGAGGGCGTCAATCTTGATTTGACGGTCAAAATATCCGTTTACAGGCGACGCACTATAAACTGCATTTTGACCGTCAAATCTACGATTGATGCCCTCAGGTATTCAAATAATGTACTGTTATTGCTTAATTAATGACCAATGTTGAGCTAAGGGTGGTTTATATTCAATTGGCCTGGTATCCTGGCCCATGCTGGCTACCGTGAGGTTGGGCCAGGTTTTCAATCTGTTGTAGCGCTTCAGGTTGACTGTTTTTCGTCAATCAAAATTTAGTTTAAGACATCAGTCACTCCGTCTCACTGGTGTTTGAGGAGATTATTTCTGCCTTCATAGAGTTCCTATCTCAAAAGTCCCGTATTGCATACAAGTGACAAGTTCAGCGGCCGAATCTTTTTTCTCAATGTACAAAAATGCATTTGAATTGATTTTGTTCTGATAGTGTATATAACAGATGATCTCTGAAAGTAGTTTTCGAGAAGATTTAATGCATTCTCAAAATTTGTATGCTGAAGGAAATAAATTCACGGGTAAATGACTACTTTGATGACTTCAAGTGACTTCAAGATGAAGAACATCAATAAAAGTGTTTCATTGCTTGGTTTTACCATGTACATAGTCTGTGGTCAAAATTGTTTTTTAATGAATTTCATCTTGATTGACAACTCTTTCAAAATTATCGAAAGGCTGTTTCTTGTCCGTAATCATAACTTGTTTTAAAAGATGACGAATTATTTGAATTTATTTGACATTTGGCAATAATTTTTGTCCGTGAACTCTGCACTTCAACTTATGATTTAAAGACAACGTGAAAAATTCTTTGCATGTTTTTATGATATATTTGAACCCAAATGAATTTGAAAAATATTTCAGTTGTAATGAAATAATCATAAAACAAAATCCTACAGGGATAAAATTATGACCAAATAAACGCAGAAAATAGATGTTATTTTGAATATTTCAAAATAAATTTCATTGAAATCCATAAAGAAATGGCTTGAAAATATTTTTTTTAAAAAAAGCTTTGATTTTATATGAAATACACAGCGAAAATTGCATATTCTCAATACTTTTGACGGAAGACCAACATGTAAAGATTTTGTCTCATGTGCATTTACTTCATCTGATTCCATTTGTAACTTTATTCATTTATAAAAGTTATATATATATTTTTACTTTTTTTATATTATTATTTTTATTTTCTATTATTATTTTTTATTATTCTAATTCGAAATATTGCGTTCACACGGCACTTTAATGCGCATCGAATACGTATTAACTAATTCGCATTATCGAAAACGTATGCCTGATACGTTTTCAATAATGCGCATTAGCTGAAATGTTTTCGATGGGCATTCATAATTTGTTGACGTCTGAACGCAACAACCGTTTTCGATTCGCATTCGATGCGTATTCGATTCGCATTAAATGTACGTCTGAACGCAGCATAATATGACATATAATGATCTGGACGGACCTATAGTGTACACAATAATAGCAGCCATTATATAAGATTTAGTGACATTTTTGTGCACAAAACATATTATGACGTCATTTGTTTCAGCGTAAAGACCTTGTTACGTTGCTCATAATGTTATTGGAGATTTTCATGTGTCTGGTCGTCATGGTTTCCATTGTTCTCATATTAGAATTTACCATTATGATTTTAGGGTAATAAATTGCATTTTAAGAAATAGAAAATATGAAACAAGGGGAGATAATGACTTGATTTGTACAAAATGTAGTTGCTTTGCTCAGGAATTTAAATATATCATATTTTGAGACATCAATGGTAGATAATATGGAAAAATGTCTCTTTGCTTGGACATTTTTGGATTGGAACTCAATTTTTCACAAAGAACAGATTTACCATGTGCCAGCCATAGTAAAGGATTTGCCCGATTTCTTCATGGATGGATCCTTTTTAAAAATGATATAAGTGGCTGGGACTCTGATTATCATTTTTTAAAGATTTCTGTACAATTTTGAAAATCACATTTTATAAAAGAAATCGGTACTTACATTTAAACAAAATCAAAGATCAGTAATCTTTCACTCATGTATGAAATTCTTCATCTTTTAATGAGTTACACTCTGGAAAAGATAAAATTTCTTACATGCATGAAGGATATTCCAATCTTTGATCTGTTTACATGTAAGAACCTATTTATCTCTACAATTCGGTGCATTCATCTTTTTCATTTATGTAAACAAAATCTGACGAAACAAATGGAACACTTAATCTCTTGTTTTCCTCACTGTCTGTTTTCCCATGATTCAATTCTTTTGTTGGAATGTTGCCATTTTTCAAATCTGTACAATTTTTGTCGCTGGATTTCTCATCAGGATCCTTGAGCATTTTCATAGGAATTTTGTCTTCTATACTTGGACAGCAGACGCACATTCCACTGTCTGCATCAGATTCTTCATATGATATAAAACTGTCATCTAAATCATCCATCATGCTGGAAGAGTTATCTCCCTCAAATGAAGTTTTTGATTCTGAAGGTACATGTGGTACAGGGAATTCTAACAAATGAGGCTGTATATAACTATAGCGATCCCAACTAGTTGAAGACATAGTGCTAATCATACTTTGACGTATACGATCAAATCTGCTTAATCCTTTCGCCTGACACAACTCTGAAATATTTTTAAAAAATGTTATAACGGGCAAAAAATAAAGATGATCTGATTGAATGAATATTGTTTAATGTCTACTCAGTAATATTTCAGCTATATCAAAATGGAGGTAGGTACGACGTGAAAATCTTGTCAATCTGTGCCCTCCGCAGATTGCACTGTTTTATACAATCTGCGCTCCCATCTTGCATTTTGGAGTATGCGCCCGGGCACAGATTGCAAATGAAAGGGCACAGATTACAAGTATTGAGGTGCAGATTGCAAATGAAAGGGTGCAGATTGCAAGTATTGAGGCGCAGATTGCAACTGTATTGCTGCTCCAACCTATACTAGTATAGGTATGTATACATGTGCATTATGAATAATATACTTGTAAACAGGCAGTAGAGAGGACAAACTTTTAAAAAGTTACACAAGCTGTTATCACTTGTTTGCTGATTTATATAAAACGTGAATGAAATATAAACCCTTAACTTTCTCTTGATTTAACCCTAAACCCATCCCTGGCTATTACCATAACCTTTTCACTTACTATATCCCCAACCCTTTCCCTGACTTAACCTAACTCTTTCCTTAAATTTAACCCTAACCCTTTCCCTGACTACAACCCTAACCCTTTCCCTTAATTTAACCCGAACCCATTCTCTGACTATAACCCTAACCCTTTCCTTAGATATAATCGTAACCTTGTCCCTGACTATAACCCTAATCCTCTCTCTGAATAAAACCCTAACCCTTTACATGATTTAACCCTAACCTTTTCCATGAAATAACCTGTGCTCCGTATGATGCAATATGCATCTGTCACTTTGCAATTTGCACCCAGAAATATGCAATCTCCACCCCGAAATGTACAATCTGTGCCCCGAAATGTGCAATCTGCGCTCAGTTCCATGCAATCTGCGCCAAGGCGCAATCCGGTATATTTCTTGTATGGGCGCAGAATGCATAAAACTTCACGATCTGCAGACGGTGCAGATTGACAAAAATCAAACGTTCGACCAATATGCAAAATGAGGACAAATAAATCATTAAATAAAGGGCTACGTGGAGCGCAGCATGATTCAACCGCAGCATGTCGAATACTGAAATTTGAACGAGTGTAATTCAAAATGAACAAGGACACAGTAAAGAGCTTGATACAGTAATTAAATGAACACAATAAAGAGCTTGAATCAGTGGCAATTTTGGCCCCTTTGGCCCCTTGAGCTCGGAAACGGGAAAAGCTATGCCAAATTTGTTGACTTACTACTGAAAACTTATATCAAGAAGAATCCAAAGAAAAAAATCTGATTGAAATCCGATGAATAATAAGGATTTCAAATATTTGGAAAAATTACAATTTTGACCCCTTGTAGCTCGAAAACGGTAAGAGCTATGCAAAATCCACTGACATACTGTTGACAGCTTTCATCAAGAGGAATCCAAAGAAAAAAATCCTATTGAAATCTGATGAAAAATAAAGATTTCACATATTTCGAAAATTTGCAATTTGGCCCCTTTGACCCCTTGTAGCTCGGAAATGTTAAGAGCTACGTAAAATCAGTTGCATACTACTGAAAGCTTATATCAAGAGGAATTCAAAGAAAAAAATCCCATCGAAATCCGATGAAAAATAAAGATTTCACATACTTAGAAAATTTGCAATTTTGGACCCTTTGACTCCTCGTAGCTCGGAAATGGTAAGAGCTATGCAAAATTATCCGTTGCATACTACTGAAAGCTTATATCAAGAGGAATTCAAAGAAAAAAATCCCATCGAAATCCGATGAAAAGTAAAAATTTCAGGCAATCCGCACATTTGCAATTTTGGCCCCGTTCGCCCCTCATAGCTGGGAAAGGAAACAAGTTACCAAAAATATAATAGTTGAGCGCTATATTAATTTTTCATAAGAAATCTAATGAAAACAAGAGCTGTTGCCGAATGGCAGTCAAAGATACCCCCCGCTCATTGAACCCTGAATCGATATGGTAAGTGCAAAATTAAGTTGGTGTGGACACAATACAGTTGCGGACACAGTACAAGTGTGGACACAATACAAGTATGGACACAATGATATAATCTTCAAGAAAAAACTTTCCCAAGGGTTCCAATGAAAACACTCTGTCTAAATCAGACAAATATAAAATTCACCTTTTTCAGCCTATTTGACATTTTACACATCTACATATAGTGTTCTTCCTTTGTCTAAAGTTTCATAAAAATCCTTCAAGTGGATTAAGACGAGTTGTGCATAAGAGGTAACCCATACATAGGGAATCAATGAAAACTCAAAGTTGAATTATCTCCCCTTCCTGGTTTCTGACATTAATTATATTCCTTCATGCACATCTCCATATAGTGTTCTTACTTTGTGTAAAGTTTCATTAAATTCCTTCAATTGGTTTAAGAGGAGTTGCGCTTACGAGAAGTGTGGACAGACGGACGGACAGACGGACAGACAGACAGACAGACAGACAGGGTGATTCCTATATACCCCCCAAACTTTGTTTGCGGGGGGTATAACAAGTAATGACCCTAAAAGATGTCTCGCCCATCCCTGCTGGCCTTTAAATTGATGTGAAATCTAAGTGAACTAATCAGAAAAGTGAACATGCTCACTAGACTGTGAAATTGAGGTCAAGGACAAAAGTCACCTGCCAGACTGACATGTACTACCCAAGACCAACCTACATACCAAATATTATCAACCTACCACTTCTAGTTATTGAGAAATGGACTTAAGCAGAAAAACTTAATGGGCCACTAGACCGTGAAATTGAGGTCAAGGACAAAAGTCACCTGCCAGACTGACATGTACTACCCAAGACCAACCTACACACCAAATATGATCAACCTACCACTTCTAATAATTGAGAATTGGACTTAAGCAGAAAAACTTAACAGGGCCACTAGACCGTGAAATTGAGGTCAAGGACAAAAGTCACCTGCCAGACTGACATGTACTACCCAAGACCAACCTACATACCAAATATTATCAACCTACCACTTCTAGTTATTGAGAAATGGACTTAAGCAGAAAAACTTAACGTGACCACTTGACCGTGAAATTGTGGTCAAGGACAAAGGTCACCTGCCAGACTGACATGTACTACCCAAGACCAACCTACATACCAAATATTATCAACCTACCACTTCTAGTTATTGAGAAATGGACTTAAGCAGAAAAACTTAACGTGGCAACTAGACAATAAAATTGAGGTCAAGGTCACATGACGTTATGTCCATCAGGTAGCACTTGATTAGTACTACCACTGGACAAAATATGACGTTCCTACATCAAAGGGTTTTCAAAATATCCTGTATTTAGTAAAAGTTAACGCCTTTGCCATCGTCATACTTTACACGCCTATGTCTCGCTTTGCGCGACTTTCATCGCGGGCGAGACAAAAACTGCATCATAATCGGACAAAAAATGAAAAAAAAAAGATTTTTGAGGTTTCCGTCTTTTGGGACCCATTTCTCTCATTAACGGTACATGTGATATGAAATCCGTTGGCATACTTCTTATTGGAAATTTCCTTAGGATCACACTGAAAGAAACCCCATCAAAATCTGATAAATAATAAATATTCTACAGCCCAATATATGAAAACACCTAATTTGGCCCTTTTTGGTCCTTTTTAAAAAAATGGGCAGGGCCACAATACCAAAAGCCAATCCCAACCTTCCTTTTGTGACAAGGAACATTATGTTAAAATTTCATAAGGATTGATCAACTAGAACTGAAGTTATCGCACGGAAACGAAGAGTCTACAGACGCCGCCGCCGATGCCGCCAGTATCATACCAATATACAACCTCAAATATTTTTTGCGGTCGTATAAAAATCAATTTGGGATATGGAAAGAGCCATGGGAAAAGAAATTCTGACTGCCACTTGAAAAGCAGGGTGAAACAAAGAGTAGTTGAAATGTAGAGTGTAAGATCAGTCAATTTACTGCCTATTTAAATCTTTATTTTACATACTACAACAAATGCAAGCTGTCCTGTCACACATATCTATTTTACTTGGTTGGTAAAGTTTAATCGCACTTATGATACTGAGGCCCTACCTTTTACAGGTCATCACACCAAACCTAGAAAATGTATTTTCAAAATAATTTATTTATTATTTATATTACTTATAATTTATTTATTATTTATATTTTATTTATTATTTATATTATTTATAATCTATTTATTATTTATCTAATTTACTATTTATATTATTTCTAATTTATTTATAATTTATATTATTTATTATTTTTACCATCAATAATTTCTCTTTCCTGAATTTCCAATTCCTGCAACTCCATCTTTTTATGTGCTAATATCTCCTGAAAATAAGAAAGAAAATAATTTCATTTTGAACTAAAACATTAAAATATAGATAAAAAGATAATTGCAATTTGTCCATCATTAAGTCTGATTTAGGGTAAAAGGCTCAAATCGGGTTGGCATGTGTATTCAGTTTGCCCTTAAATAGGTGTAGACAAGGTTTATGAGTTGCCAGGATTCAGGAGAGACAGCTTTTTTAAAAGTTACCCAGGAACAATTTGAACCATTTATACTCTTTTAATGTTGCAAAGTAGTCAAAGGGAAATAACTCCAAATACATACTGTGAATTCATTTTTATTCGTGGGGTACCAATTTTCGTGGTTTTCGTGGGCCCCCAAACCACGATTTCAAATACTTGATGAAATATGATTTTCTTGTGCAAGCTTCAAACACAAGGGAATGAATGAACATAATGAAAGACCTGATTAATGAAGGCCATAAACCTTGCACTTGTACCTGAGCCCCACACAACCTGATATATAAAAAAAGGAAGATATGCATTCTCTTGAACCTTTAACAGCAGCAAAATAAGTTCAAATGCTTTATTTTCAAGTGTTTCCCAGTTATCAAATTAGTGGTAACTGGCTTCCTGTTTTGTTTTTCAACAACGCTAAAGTGTTGATTTGCAGTTAAGAAGTTTTGACAAGAACCATCTGAATTTAGTTTTGATAAGATACTTTTAATTAAACTTTTATGATTTTAATTTTGTTTTATTGAGGAGGACATGTTTATTTTGCAATCAATACATGTGTCTATTTATAAATAACGAATGGAGTAAGGTTATGTCAAATGTTCACCTAATTACATAATATCTACACATTACTATGAATTGTTAATTACAGGTACAGATTTTGATGTTTTGGCATCAATACTCAAGGTACTAAAGCCATGAATTTTAGAATTTTTATCTCTATTAATTTAAATTGAAATAATTTTTTAACAAGTGCAATCCACGAATTTACGTATCCCACGAAATGTCTTTTTTTCTCTACCCACGAAAATTGATACCCACGAAATTAAATGAATTCACAGTATTCAAAATAATTTTTGGTGGGTTTCATCATTTTAACCATTTATAAGGCCTATATTGCAAGCCCCCGGTGGAAGCCATAAGTTTTAATACATGTACTGAAAGGTGTTGATTGTACACATATCATAAATTTTTAGTCTGACTGTAATCATGGTAATGTCTTAACATTTTGACATGATGATGTGACGCTCAACATGCTCCATAACATTATAACAAGAAGGAAAGATATCAGTGACTTTAACGTTTTTCCTCCTCTTTGTTTCTTTTAAAAAAAAATGTGAAATGTTTCATTTTTGGGTTTTGTTACTCTCTACACTTTCTCCCATGCATTCTGTGTTTGAATATGGGATTAAATTATAAATATATGCAATAATGAAGAAATAAGTATATATTGCTTTGAGTTGTTATTACTCCCCTTTGGGTCATTGTCTCTTTGACACACTCCTCGTTTCCCTTCTTTTTTCTATATACATTAAACCAGATTGAAAGTGATTTTATCCTTCACTAATTTTGTATGTTTTTTACTCTTGTTTAGCTGCATTCCAGTACAGAAAAGGAAAATCTATAATTCTTACCTTTAATCGAAATATTCTGTCATGAAGTTCTACTTTCTTACAACAGTCTTCAAACATAACCACCAATCTGAAACAATAAATATCTAAAATCATTGTAACACTACATGAGATAATACACCTATCAACACTGTCTGGTATTTGGCTAGATTTTCCCCTATACTGGAACACTGTTCCCTGTCAGTAATATGAAGACAACACTGTGAATTCCTTTTTATGTAGTAGTAATACTGGTATATTTAAATGCCATCATTTCAGCACTTTTTCCAATATCTTCTAGTGTGATAGAACTTAATCATTTTATTTCAAAGCATTCAAGTTTCCAGGAAAACTGGATAGTATATCAGTCCCTTTAATCAATATTTTGATTTTCCATGACATGATTTAGAATTCAAAAACTCAGTCACTGAAAATCAAAATTTTCACGAACATCATGAGAAAGTCATGTCAGTTAACTGCTAGTAGTCTCTTGTGATTTCATGTTTTTGTCCGTATATTTAGATCTTTCGTTTCATTTTTCACAATTGACTCAGTCCTGTTGCCAACTGAATTTTACTGTTATTAAGATTGTTTTTTTGATTTATCACATTGGCTTTAGGGGGAAGGTTTGGGCCCAATAACACTAGTTTAACCACGCCGCAGCAGGTTTGCACCTGTCCTAAGTCAGGAAATTTATTAAGCCTTTGTGTGTTTTGTCTATTTTCTAGTTAGTTTACTTTATGTCTATAGGAGTCTAAGATGATGTTTATTTCGCTGAACTTGATTATTCTTTATTTAGGGGACAACTCCGACCTGCCATTGGGTTTGGGGTTTCCTCACTGTTCATTGAAGATCTTATGGTGGCTTTATTACTTCCCTTTGGGTCGTTGTCTCTTTGACATATTCCCCGTTTCCCTTCTTTTTCTATTGATATTTTTTTGTCTTTTTTGTAAAAAAAAATTGTTGTATAAATATGTGAAAAGATAAGTTTGTATTTTATTGAAAGTAAAGTTATGCTTAAGATTTAAGTTATATTTTCCCTGTATCATACATCAATCAACCCCCAAATTTTTTCATGGAAATTCTGAAAATTTTCTTATATTACATGGGGTTAAAAGGGAAAAAATAAGGGGTTCAAAAAGACGATTCAAGGGAATTACCTGAACCAAGCCATACACAATTCATAATTACAAACTGAAAATTTTCTGAAGATACAACAAATTTGAAAAGGTAGTTGGTAAACATGGTAAGTTTGCAAGATGACTTTGAAAAAGAGAGGACATTATTTTTCATGGTATTTTAGCCCTCTAAAACACTAGGGCTAAAATAATCCAAGAACAAATGACTGTCCATTTTAAAACTAAAATAAAAGATGGCTTGCATAGCTTATTTCTTAAGGATGTTCCATTGTCATTCATTGGGATTTCTGTCAGACTTCTCTGATTAATCAATTTAAAAGCACTAATATTTTTTGCCCTGTGACTCCCACTATCTTTTTTCCATAATTTCATTTTAAACATTTTTTGGAGCATTCTGACAAAAATTTATTAAATTGGAATTATTGTGTCATTCTCATAAATTGATAAGCATTGCTCATGTTAAACCTATGAAAAATTCAGAGGAGTTCAGTTTCCTGCCAGTTTTTGAATCATTTATATCTAAAAAATGGCAGCAGTAACGTATCAATTCTTTTTCCCTTAAATAACTTCTGTTTCAATTTTCTGAAAAAGAATCACATTTAACTGAAATCCTTGTTATTTTAAAATTGACCAGCAAACATCCTTAAGTACAATACAATACATCGGCAAACGAATACGGAAGCAAAAATCATGTAAAGGGGAATTCCAAAATCAAACTATGGTTTTTCAATTTAATATGTATACCTCATAGAATCTTTACAACTTCTAATTATTTCCACCAGTTCCTTGTGGGACTTTTTATCTACTGTCTGTCCATTTACAGACAGAATTACATCTCCTGAAAATAAATAATTCTTTGATGAATGAATGAAGGAAAACATATAATTTGCTTCTTCTGAAAATGAATAATACATGCAACACACTTTATAGGCAAAATGTACAACCAGCTGTGACTAAAAGATATACATTTGAACTTATATACTGCATAATAACTCAAAGGACTCATGAAAGCAGTTTAAGTAGATGGGTGGTCCAGCTATTGAGGCTGAACTATATTTAAACTTACACAAGGGGACAACAAATCATCTATGTTGTTTGAGCTATTGGATTTTGAACTATCGAAGTTGAACGTTGACTAAATAGTAATCCTTCAAGAATCATGAAAACATATTATACGTCATTGCTTGGCTCTTCAGTATGTGATTGCTTTCCTATGTGAAGGTTAATTAAGGTAGATAGACAGTATTATTCATATCCATGAGATTTTGTTGTAAGTCGGCACAATTGAAGAACCAACCCTACCAACCCAAAATATGTAATAAAAAGTATGGGTCACCATGCTTCCTTTTTCTAGAATTGAGATCAAAGTTCGATCACTTTTAGCCATTTTTCACCTAAATTTACATAGAATGCACGGGGAAAATATAGAAAGGCAATTTT
>MJUU01027194.1:145218-158002 GCA_002080025.1 Modiolus philippinarum
GAAAATCAAACCTACCCCGTATCCGACTCTTTATTTTTCTAATGCGCGATTAAATTGCGCAGCGCAACAGTGTCTATCTACCTTAAAATGTGAAAAGCATGGTTACTACCATTTCCAGCACGATAAGTTCTTGTTTCAACTTGCAGAAATTAAATGTATGCAAACAGCTGACCTACTGTTTTTCAGGATTTCATTTTTTTTATAGAGATCCCTGATGTGTGCAGCTTAAACATTTCTATTTGCATCGCAGTAGTAGGATTTTTAACTCCGTTTAAGTTGTTTTTGTAGGTAATACATTTATGCGAATAACTGAAATGGCACAGTGATATATTATGGTTGCTGTTGTTCACTAATGAAAGACATTTCTAATATGACATCCTTCATATACTTTGAGAGTTCTAATAAAAATAGATCCCAGCGATGTACTCAAAACATCAATTCTAATGTCATAATATTAACAGAAAAAAAGTTGAAATTGGATTAACAAAATTATCGTAGGGTTTGATCATTTCATTGCTTAAAAGAAAACTTATTGCATTTTTTTAATATCTGCTATTATTTTCAGCTATTTTGGAGCAAAAGCAGTCTCTGATGTCATGGAAAAATGACCTATATCACTCTATGACATGGTTATATGTCTTATGACAGAATTAGTAGGGCATGAGAATAAAGCTGTTTTAGCACGAATTTGGACAAAAATGCACATCGTATGTTTTATAAATGTTAGCAAATGTACTGTTGTTCAACATCTAGCAATGAATTCCACTCAAAACTGTGTTTTAGGTTTAAGCAAAGCTCATTGTTTACGGCTTCAGGATGACTTGAAGATGAAGAACAATAAAAGTGCTGTTTAATTGCTAGGTTTTATCATGTTTTTGTGGAGACTTTCTCTCACGTGCATGTACTCCATATCCGTTCATTGTTTATTTAAAGTAAATAAAGTGACCATACCTTTACGCATGCCTGCCATATAGGCTGGACCTGTAATCTCAATATAATCTACATATGTCATAATCTCAATTTCATTGGTCCTCTTGTGTTTAATACCATAGCTCTGAAATCAAAATAATATCTTTGATATATCATAATCTGTTAAAATTGTTATGACGTTTTTTTGGATAAACCCTGAATCTAGCAAAATACAGAACATCCTTTATTATTAGATTTTTGCTACAATATTTAAGTTACAATGAATTTTAGTATCTATGATCTTAACTGTTAACCTGAGTCCTCTTGCATGAAATAGATAAGCTATACTTTAGCATTTGACAAAAGTTTACTTTTGACCTAATGCAAGATACTCCAAGTTATCATTTAGAAGTAAAAATTCTTTACCAACTGTAACCTTGACCATAAGGCATGGAAGTAGCATTGAAATCATAAACATTCTGTGATGCATGCTATAAAAGTTTTGTTTTGATCTAAAGATGGATACTTCAGTTATCATTTAGAAATTTTTTGAAATGTTTGTTTACATGTATTTTTAGCTGAGTACTGTGACCTTGACTTTGAAGGTCAAGGAAGCAACCCAAAATCTATAGCTTCTATTTCATGTGATAACTATGTGTCCAAGTTCAGCTTTTGATCTAAAGGTGGATTCTCAAGTTGTCATCTGGAAACAAAATTTTCCTTGAAACTTTGTTTATTTTTTAGCCACTGTAATCTTGATTTTGAAGGTACATACGTATATTAGGGTTCTTACTTATGTGATAAAGTATAGGGATGAAACCAAGTTTGCTTTTCATCAGATGCTGGATACTTGTTACAATCTGGAAGCTAAAAGTGATGAATATACTTACAGATAGATCAAAGCAAACCTATTTGTCCCTGTCCTTTTTGTGGCCAGGGCATAAAATCACTGAAATTAAAGAGTCTGCCCTACATACATCTTTAACGGATACACAGTAGTATTGAAACGTGCAATTTTAGTAATTAGATTGCACTTCATGACTTTAAATCAGAGTTGGAAATAACAGCCTGCCTGCCTGCCTGTCCTCAGGCATGCAAATTTTTGACAGGAAAGACTAGATTTTGGAGTGAGTCTCCAAACTGATTAGTTTCATGTTAACATGGTTAATGTGTAAGTTTTGGCACTGGTACATCTTCAAAATTTGCATAGACACGGAACATGAGGTTAAACACAATGATGATTTTGGCCCTGTTATGTCTCTGAGGCGAACATGTGTATCCAAGTTTCATCATACTGGTGTTCAAAAATTATATCTCTAAGAAATACAGCATGTAATTCATACCTGCAAGGTAAAACCCCATGAATCGTTAATTTTTCTCATCAACAAAGTTCGTCGTTTGACATTATCATTCGGATGACTTTTGATTGATCTTTCAGCATCCAAGTAATCAAGATCTCTGCCTATGGAATTACTGGACGGTATCATTTGCAATTTCTGAAAAATAAAACAAATACTAAATAGCATATTTATGGTAATTTTATGGAAATAAGGCAAAATTCATTAAGTTTTGCTATATTTGGAAAGATATATACAAAGTATTTTTTCGGAAGAGTCATACAAAATATACAGCAAAGACTGACGTGTTTCATCAATACTATCGTACGTCTGCTGCCAAATTCCATATATAGTTTCTGACAAATTCAATACAATTAGAGAGACCATATAGAAATTTATAGAACTGCAGAACAACCAGTATTTTTAACATCATAAAATTGTATTTTTACATCATGTTTTAACAAGTAATTCTTTGAAATATTGATACAAGTAATACAAGATTGATAAACTCGCCATTTTTGTTAATTCTAAAATATGGAACGTAATTAATTCAATATCTTAATGCAGTACATGTACCGGTAAATGCCCCATGATTTTTTTTTTTTGAAAGATTTTTCTGCATCAAACTTGTCAAAGATTTTATAAGTCACCTTTTAATCCATAATTTAATTACATCTAATTTAATTCATATTGATTAATTAAGTTAAATTTAATCAAATTTTAATTTAATTACACTGAACATGCTGAACCAAATTTAATCAAATTATCAAATATCAAATTTAATCAAATTAAATGTATTATTGCATTTCAAAAGTACTTTGCAAAGCAAGCATGCATAAATTCTTTACACATCTCAGACAGATGCTTGAGAGGAAAAGAGAGCTTTCAGTTATTTGACTATTGAAGAAATGAACAGCAGAAGCTCTTTATGATCTCTATGTATTTTTTTAATTAAAGACTTCATTTTGGTTCCTCTTCCCCTAAAAGTATCAATTGTACCTTGCAGGTGTTGAAATTTTTGGACCCTTTCCTGTATTATTTTATCATGTTTACATATAAAACTTTTTTATGATAGTGCTAAGGCATCGTCGATTCTCATCCCCAAAACGAGAAATGGTACAACATCAAATAATTTATACAAAATTGCAGACAAAGAACCCATTTGGGTTATGGCAATACAAACATATATCATGTGAAGATATATTAGCTAAGGGTCTCCTCTCCTCAGTTCTAATGACTGTCTAATAAAAGAGACAACTGTATTTATATCTTCAGGTGTTGATGGTAAAATTTACTGTAGGTACATAACCATGCTTCTTTGCAAGTTTGTCACCTTGACCTACATCTAATTTGTTCATCAAAGTATTAAAACATGTCAAAAAGCCAAGAAATATCTATAAATATTTATTTTAAGTGCATCTCCAGTGAAATTCATTATCTGTATACAAACATAAACAGATTTTTTATGAGTTTATACCAAGTTTGGGAAGACAGCCTTTTAAAACAAATTAAATGAAAGTCAATTCAATTCTTTTCAAAAGTGTTTTAAGAAAAGCAATACTCAAAATGTGTCAAGTATCAAAACGATTTAACTGGCCAGAAAAATGAAATAAATTTTCTCTCAAAAGCCATTATCAAATTTTTTTGGTAAACTTACTTAATAAGTTAAAATCACCACAGATAATATAGATATTTACATTTCCTTGTATAAAGGTAAACCACCCAACATGAAAAGTATAAAAGATTAAAAGGAGGAAAATACAAAATAAAAAGAATAACTGTTAGTTTATATTTGTACTAGATAAAAACTTCCTCAAAAATTTCCTCCAAATCTTGCTATAGGCCATACGTACCAACTCTCATGCTGTCATGCTGAAAATGCTCATAGGGTTTTGATGCGTGAAACACCACAAGCATATCAGAAAACCAACAAGGGGGGGGGGGTCAAATCAGCTTTCTTGTTGTTTTTCAGAATCTTCGGGACAGTGCAAACACTGTGTAATAAACCAGTTTCTGCTTTGTCAGACAAGCAAAAAATAATTGTTCTTTGAAAATTTCAAATATAATGCTCTCATGGGGGAAACCCCCATAAAAAGTGATAGTTGGCAGGTATGATAGGCACTTAACATATCTAATATGAAAAAAAGAAAGGAAATGGGTAAATGTCAAGGAGATAACTTCCCATCTCCAGATTAAATCGCCCAAAACAAAGCATCTAGGGGTCACCGTACGGTCTTCAACACAGTGACGAACCTCACACCATAATATCAAGGCCTATATATATAATGGCCCAAAAAGTGAATAGATCAATGGAAACAAACCACGTCATCAAATAACTAGAATATCAAGAAACTAAAATTATATAAGAAGACAAGGACAAGCCAATGACCAACACATTCCTGACTTGAATATCTAACAGGCCGATAAGTGATTAGTTTTAAACAAAAGAAATGGAACTCTTCATTAAACGAAGCAAAAAAGGTCTACTTAGATTGTTTTCTGCAGTTACAAATTCCAAAAAGTTGTTTCTAATTAGAGAATTTAATGATTTTTTTATCCCCGCACTTTTCTGAAGAAAATGCGGGGATATTGTTTTGGTCCCGTCAGTCCGTCCGTCTGTTCATCTGTCCATTAGATGGACCTTGTCAGTGGAACTCCTCGCTCATTTTTGGATTTAGTGTTTTAATTTTGTTATAGAATTGTTGCATATATGCTGCAGATGCGCAATAAGCTATTGGTCTTGGTGCAAACAAGAGGCCCCAAGATAACTGTTTTAATATACGTGAGCTTGTCAGTAGAACTCCTCCTACATATTTGGATTTAGTGTTATAATTTTGTTATAGACTTGTTGCATATATGCTGCAGATGCGCAATAAGCTTTCGGATTTTTGATATTGGTCTTGGTGCTTCATTTTTGGGTTTAGTGTTTTAATTTTGTGATAGAATTGTTGCATATAGTCTGCAGATGTGCAATAAAGTTTCAGAATTTTGATTCCGGTTCCGACTTTGGTAAATTTCTTGAAAGTCTCAAAGACCACTTATTTCTTGGAATTCTACCTAGCAACCATACATGTAGTAATTTGTTCAATTACGACTAACATTTTCAGCAATTGAATTTTCAAAAATATTTGATTCCAAGTTTGGTGAATTTCCTGAAAGTCTCAAAGACCACTTATTTTTTGGAATTCTACCTAGCAACCATACTGTTAGGATTGGTTTCTATTTGGGCAAACATTTTCACCAATTGGTTTTCAAAAATGTTTGATTCCAATTTTGGTAAATTTCCTGAAAGTGTCAAAGACCACTTATTTTTTGGAATGTTACCTAGCAACCATACTGTTAGGATTTGTTTATATTAGGGCAATCATTTTCACCAAATGGATCTACAAAATAACTGATTCCAAATTTGGTAAATTTCCTGAAAGTGTCAAAGACCACTTATTTTTTGGAACTCTACCTAGCAACAATAGTGTTAGGATTTGTTTCGATTAGGGCAATCATTTTCACCAATTGGATTTTCAAAATAATTGATTCCAAATTTTGTAAATTTCATGAAAGTCTCAAAGACCACTCATTTTTGGAAATTCTACCTAGCAACCATATATCCTTGTATAATTTCTTAGTAAAAGTAGTGACTATCAATAATTTGATTTTAAAAATGTTGAGGAAAATTACCCCAAGGGTCAATAACGACTGTTTTCTGTGTAAACAGGTGAGTGCGGGGATGGCCATCTTTTCTGATGGCACCACTTCTAGTTAAATCGTGTATTTCATTGAGGTATAGAAATAATGTAAATGTTTGCCGTTTGGCTGTAAAGTTTGTAACTAGTGCGTAAATTGCGGTTTAAGTGGACTGGAGTGGGTGTCTGTCAATTTGGATGAATCAAATATTCATCTCCGGATTTTCTCCATAATTGGCATACTGATTCATAAAGAATTGATCAATACGTGTGCAAAATTTCATTTCTGCCCTTCCACGCAAATTCCCAGAATAAAACCCCAAAGTTTGTGGATTCTGCTACAATACTGGGGCTATTTTTAGAAATGAAATCGAATTTACCTTAATACGTTATGATTGCAACTTAGAGTCAGAGGCCCATTCAGGTAATCGTAATTTGGTTGTTTGCCTATAGTTTGTTTTATTGTTTTAAATGGAACAGTAAACATTCGAATACCGTTCCAAATAAATATTTAGATACAGATATCTCGGAACATTCCATTTAATTTCGTGTAATTTTACCATAATGGGATGCATTGATCCCTGTGAGTGCCCTGGCAGTGTATATAACATTTACCGCCAAATAATGAACACAATGGAAGATACCACCCTCACTTATATCTTGGTTACGGGATATCATTTTGGATCTTGGAAATATACATCTTTGAAATCAATTATTTCATATTTCCCCTTCAAGATTAATCTTGGCCATCTTTTAATACAGAAATTGTGTCTGTCCCGGTAATCTTTTATCTTTAAATAATATTTTATTGTCGCCAGCTTAATTTTAGTGTGGTTGCAGTGAAGACATTTGACATCAACTATAAACAACTGAACATGCAATAGCAGACAAATTGTTAACTTTTATTTTGTAAATGTTTTTGTTTTACTAATAATGCATTGTTCCTTTGTGATTTATATACCTGAACAAGCTTAATATTCAGCCGTTACTATGCACCATCAACAGACGGCGTGTTTCTAAAATATGGCTGATGAAGTAGACGCCCACGCCCACTTCATTAGCATGTTTAGAAGGGAGATCATCTTACACAATGACTTTTCGGACTGCTAATGAATGTTAAATACTCATGATTCTCATTTATGTATGTACATGTACAGACTTTGATATTCTCTCCTGATTCTGCCAATTTATCATCTTTTTGCATAAATAGAGATATTTGCAATTCATAGCAAGATTTAGATGCTGGCTTTACGTGAAGAACAACAATAAAAGCGTTGTTCCATTGCTTGGTTTCTACCATATATTTGTAGAGACACAGTCTCATTTGCATTTACTCCATATTCTCTCATTGTGTATCGATTTAGTGACTTTTCGTAGAATTTAATTGGTCAATTCTATAGTTTGTTTTAATATTTTCAACAAACGTCACTGGTTTATCAATTTTTTGTTGGCTGTACAAATGTTTTATGACCATTTGAAAATATACATGAAAATAAATAAATTTAAAAATCTTGTTAAAAAATACAAAGGTAGAAACTTTGGCATGTGCTAGTTTGTGTTTCCAACTTGGATTTGGGGGGGGATCATTTTTGTCAAAGATCTAGCGATGGAGGATATGCATATTTCTTGCATTTGGTATACATGAGGTGTCTGCAGGGTATTATTTTCCTATTATTGAATTTTGTGAAATTTTCTGTGTAGAAATTAGGGAAAATGGTTATATAAGAGGATAGCTTGAAAAATTTATTATTGATGATAGCTTGAAAAATTTATTATTGATTTTCTCCATACTTTGCATGGGTTTTGAAATCATTATATATTTTACATATAAAAAATAGAAATTAGGGGTCACCATTGAAATAAGAGAGATAAATTGCAAAATGTTAGTTTCTCTAGTAATATCTTATCAAATTATCTCCCTTGTATAATTTCTGTGTTCTGTAAATCCAGCTTCAGATTTCAAGCTTGAGTGTTTAAGTCCACTTTTTTTGTCATGAAAATGTTGTAAAAGTGATTAGGAATAATATTTCTAAATAGTTTAGAACATTTTTTATATTTCAAATAAATATTTTGTTAAATTTTTTTAACGAATGAAACCTAAATGAACAGGTATAAGACAAAAATGGCGGAATAATACCACTGAGACACCTTAACTGGCCTTGAGATAAAATATATACAAATATACCCGCTGCAATGCAAAAGGATTGGCATTTACCCAAATCTATACGTTCATAAGTTTATGCAAATTTACATAACCCTTTTTATCTACACGATTTATATCATTCAATAATTTAATCTACTTAAACATGTTAAATGTTACCCAGATATCTACCAACTTAAAAATATTTTATGTATATATTTCAAATGTTACTCAGCATTCTAAATGGTTTATTGTTTTGAAAATTACACTTTTGTAGTAACTCGATTTCATAGGTTACAAAAGGTCATCTTAAAAATGTTATACTTGTAACAATTAAGAATACATGTACTTTTGTATCGATATTTAACATGTTTAATGTATTTCTTTAAACAGCAATTATAGAAAATGTCAAAGAGAGGGCACCTGACAAAAAAGTACAATTATAAACTTACTGAGAATGCAAAATGAAAATTCAAAAATCAATTTTATTCAATCATGAACTCATTTAGGTCTTAATTTCTTAGTATCTGATGTACTGTTTTGGAAGAGGAAAAAATGTGTTTTTATGTATGAAAAAGAAAGGAAATGGGGTAAATCTCAAGTAGACGACATCCCATATCCAGGTTAAAATGACCCAAAACAAGGCATCTAGGGGTCACTGTATGGTCTTCAACACAGTGAGGAATCTCACCCCATATAGCAAGCCCTAAATGGCCCCAAAAAGGAAAAAAAGTGAATAAATCAATGGAAACAAACCACATCCAATAACCCAAATATCAAGAAACTAAAATTTTATAAGATGACAAGGACAAGCCAATAACCAACATATTCCTGACATGTGTATAGTTTTTCTTGAAACTGTTTTGGAGGGGGGGATGTGTTTTTATGTGTATTCTTTTTTCTGGTAGTCTTACTTATAATTCAGACATTTGAAACTGTAAAACAGAATACTGATAAACTTTTCATAGTGTCAACAATATTCCATATCATACAGTATGTAAATTGTTTATTTATCTTTGGCATTAAATACATATATGTGATGGTACAACATTTATTGTATCAGGATAACAGTTGATTATGAGCCGTATCACTACGAGTAGTGATGCAAGTCATTTAAAAAGGATGAGACCTGATGTTGCACCATCACATCTTTGTTTATGATATGTTCACCTACAAAAATGTAACATTTATATAATAAATAGCACTGAAAATAATTTTATTCACTTAACATCACATTATTTGTAGTATTAGTTAAAGAACTACTTGATGCTTGCCATGATGTCTTGTTTTTGTTGACATGGATACTTGCACAATGTCACACCTAGTAGTGTATCTGTTATTACCACAGTGAAGTGATGCAACTTTTTGTATCAGACACCCTGGACTAGGTAGTATTTCTGTTGTATTTCAAAGAAAAAAGACTTAAAATTCGTTAGATAAAATAGAGTACAGACAGAGACTGGCCTAATGGTGACTTCAAGATGAAGAACAACAATAAAAGAATTGTTCCTTTGCTTGTTTTACCATGTATTTGTAGAGACTTTGTCTCATGTGCATTTACTCCATATCCTTTCCTTCACCATTAGTGACAAATCACTGTTTAAGATGTATCACTCTTATTTTGACATAAAAAGATTACATCATTTTCTCTAACTGAAATATCAACTTACTTTCCTTTGCATATGAAGTGTTATAAAAAAGAAAAATGTTTTGAAAGATCATAAGAGTTCACAAAATTGGAGTGATTTGTCCATCACTGCAAGCCTATGGTTGTACTGGAATTCCAAATACCACCTCAACAAAAGTCTTCATAGTGCTGTTTAGAGCTTACCTTAAAGTATGAGCCTATACTCATTCTTGATTTGATCTTGTACTTCAGATTGTCAAAACTTAACATGTTTGGTTGATACATGTATATATTTTCCAATTCAGTTTAGTGTTTCTCTCCAAGTACATGTACTTTCTTTATTTGCCTATTCCATTTCACTTCTAAAATTCTATATCCCATTGCTTTCATATAAGGTGTGTCTCCCTCAAAGTTTACAATTTTGTGGCAGGATTTAAAATTTCTCTAATTCTATAAATTTTAATTTAATTCAATATTTTGCATATCTTCAATGGTCAGTTAATTCCGGCCAAATTTTAAAGCTTTGTTTCATAAAAATGTTTTCATACAGCTAACTGCAACAAAAAATTCACCAATATTGAAATTGTAAAATCAAGGAACATGAGGAAAGGCTCACGTTAAGACAATGCTAAGCACATGTAATCATGATACTGAAAATGTCCCTTCTCAAATGAATTCATGAACAAAACTAAATCGTGTCTACATGTACATGACATCAAACAGGATACTAATTAGAATAATAATACTTCAATATGATGTAAATCCGTGCCTGATGCTCTCCAACAGTGACAAAACTTAAGAAGTTTCTAAGGACTTTTTGTAAGAGCATAAGTTTCATTTCACAATAATACTTATTGTGAAAATTGTCCGATGTATCCTTACATGTATGTCAAATATATGTAGTGGTATTAGTCATTAATTTCATTTGTTTGTTTTTTCTTTGTCATAGTGGCTCAATTCTAGTTGGATATGAATTACTGTGGATGTACTTTTATTCGTGGACATCAATTTTCGTGGATTTAATGAAAATTACCATTTCGTGGGCACTTAAATTCGTGGTTTCGAATTCTATGCATTTAAACTCTATGGATAAAATGTATTTCGTTGGGAACTTTATTTTGTGGTTTAAGCGAACCACGAAATCCACGAAAATTGGAACCCCACGAACAATAGTACTTTCACAGTATTCTCCTTTATTTTTGATTTTGAAATTTTTCCTTTACCTCCTTTTGCTTTGGTATTCATTTGCCTATACTGAGAATTTTTCTGGGTATTTGGTACTAAAATTCATGTCAAATCTGAACATGCCCAATGCATGGTTTTAGAGGTGGTTACAAACACTTACTTAGTATATACAACATGTACAATAACTTGTCTCCCAATCCAGGATAAATCAAATAATAAGTTGTATCCCACCTAGAGAGTTATCATACCTACTATGTATGACTCTTTCTATAACCCTAGTTACATTGTAGCTCCATCTAACCACTGTGGCATATTTTATTTGGGATCTAATTATACATGTAAATGTAACCAGCAAGCCTGAATATCCCTACGTAAATCACAAGGTCACCTCTGGGGATCGAACCTTGGAACTCTATCATCCTAGCCAGCTGCCTACAGTACAGCCAGAGACTTACCATGATAAATCACTGTGATAGACGTATCATTCTGCTTAGTGAAATGTGTATATATTATTTTCTGTTTGATCTATAAACATGATTTCTTTTGCATTTTAAGTGATGCAGTCTACAAATGTACCACTAAAATTAACTTGACATGCAAAAGAAATTATCTAGATAGATCAATCAGGAAAAAGGATACTGGTCTTGTACCAGTTATTGCCATTTTCACATTGTGATTTTGCATTTGATCTTTTTAAACTCGGACTAAATTTTAAATGCGTTATATTGTAAAAATTTACCAAATAATACATGAACCAATCGTGTTTATTTTCAGTTTCATTGCACATGCGCAGTAGTATAGTCATTTTAAAAAGTGCTGGTTTTCTCGACAAATTTTGCTGATGTGTGTACCAGTTATCGCCATCTTTTAAAAAATACATCAGCTTTTTATCAAATTGTTAAATGTCCACTTTAATCCATTGAGATACTCCAAAAAGGGATGAGCTCAAAGGGATTAAAAGATGAAAGGTCAACCGATCAAATTTTCAAACTGAAAGTACATTGTAGCATGATTTTTATCAACTCTAAATTCGCTCTATTTTGTTCATGATGACAAGAAAAAAGAAGACCTTTACAGCCCCAATTCATCTTGATTTGATTATTTGAAAGGAAGGCAACATAGTTAACATTTACTTCTGGCAGAAAATATAGCTGACACCCCAAGTTCTCTTTTGCGACATCACATGTAAAAAAATCTATTTTTAGCTAATTACCCACAAAGCAATATATATTTTAAAGGGGCTCCCAGGGGATTTTATCTCAAATTTCACTGTTTTTGAATACTAAAATTTCTTCAATGAATGTATTTTTTGGTTATTGTTGTCACTTCTGTACATAACTGTGTAAAAAAAGTCACGCGAGATCTAGAAGCACGTGAAAATTGGCGATAACTGGTACTCGACCAGTATTGTCATTCAAAAATTGATATGTCTATCACAGTGATTATCATGGTAAGTCTTTGGCTGTACTGCAACAGAGTGAGCTAAAGATTGATCCTTTAGCCCAGTCAATTAACAGACTATTTAAATTTACTACCTACTAAAATGCAGGCAGGCTGTCCTGTCACACAGAATACCAAAAAGAATCAGACCTGTCAAGTCTCACACCACCCTCATGATACTCGCACGAAGCTTATCCAAATTTGTGGCCTTCATTTACTTTAGGGGTCCCACTACTTTAGGGTGGTGAATTTTTCGTATTTACATTCTTTACGTTAGGTTAGGGTTAGGGTTAAGGTTTTGGGGTAGGGTTAGGCACAGGGCCTTGTTACTAATTAAAAAATTTTACTATCCATGCATATACACTAACAAGGGCGGACATCAGTTCCACACCTGCTCGCTTCAACCCCTGTTTTATTTTTTTATTTCCTTATAAAATATTCAAAACTTGGTCTAGTTCACTTCCCA